>JAGFMF010011799.1:7868918-7881492 GCA_019455555.1 Galemys pyrenaicus | reverse complement strand
TTTAAAAAAAAAAATGGGCTTTAAGTTAGTTCATTAGATTACCCATTCTTTTTTTTTTTTTTTTTTTTTTTTTCACTTACTCCATTTATTCTCATTTCCTAAGAATTAATGTCTAAGCAGATCTGGTTGCAGCTCTGTCCAGGTGCCTGCCCACCACTTCCTGCGCAGTCACCTCCCCTGTAGGAGGGTTGTCCTCAGAAGGAATTAGTTTCCCTTTCATGCGGCCATCCTGGACTGTCACAGTGAAAGCCATACTTGTGCTTCCTCCTGCAGACTGTAGAATGTGAAGAGGGGAGTGAGGATGACGAGTCCCTCCGGGAGATGGTGGAACTGGCTGCACAGAGACTCTACGAGGCGCTGACGCCGGTGCACTGATCGCCGCTGTCTCTGCACATGCAAGTTATTTTCTGATGCTTTCCTGGCTCTGCTTCTGTTACTTAAAATAAAATACCTTAGTGTCTTGGAATAGCCAATTTACTTTTGATGTCAAATGGCCTTTATTCCCACATCCTGCACACTGCTAAAAAAGATCATCCTCTCGTTTGTCAGTATTCTAAACTGCTAAACTGCCCGCCATTTTAGAACAGTGATCCCGCCTGCAGGCATGTGGCAACTCCCTCTGACCCCTGTAAGAGCTGCTCGTAGCAACGGAATCAGAATATCTTGTACTTTAAAAAAAAATACACAATGATTCATATTTTCATATCCAGATTCTGAATTTCAGTGACTTAGAGATTATCATTTAAAGTTTTAAGTCCCTTTATATTCTTTCCTCCTGATAGTCTTGCCAGATTTCTTAATTTATATGTTTATACAATTAGGACTTTGGATTCAGTGATTTCATTTATGTATTAGCTACACTTCAGAGCTATTCAGAATATCGTTTTTATGAGTAAAGTGTAAGGGTTTCAGGTGTTCCTTGGTGCCACATGTAAGCAGAGCATGCGTGCAGTTTCCTGACAGTGTTGTACTTCAGACTTGCAGGGAACTTGGGGGAGTGTTGGGATTGAGGGAGTGCCGCCTCAGTCAGTGAACAGGCTGACCGCTGAGTCTGCAGAGGGGAGAGTGTGCATAAGCTCACGAGCACCTCGGCCACAGCCTGGTTCCAAGTCACCACCCCTCCCTGCACCCTCGTCAGTGTAGGGTTAATGAAGTTTCTCCATCCGTCCTCCAGTATAGGGTTAATGAAGTTTCTGGGCTTTTGTGCCCTCCCACCACAGGTGTGGGTGCTCAAGCCGAGAGGTATGTATGGGTGTGGGGCAGGCGCACCTGTGATTATGGACACATGGGCCCAGAGAGCATGGGGCATGCGCGTGTGCAAAGCGCACACCTGTGCCTAAAGGCGGATGCCAGCAGAAGCAGCAGCATTACAAGAGGGACAAGACCAGAGACGAGATTGAGAGAGGGGACCAGCGAGAGCATGGAGCTTCGTCAGGTTGGGGGCTGGCCAGCCTCCCTGCCTGGCCCATGCCTGCCTCCTTGCATGCCAGCCTCCCTGCCTGGTGAGCCTGTGCATTTAAGACTATAAAATCCACTGAGGGATCCAATAATCCATCTGCCCAAATTGATACTGAACCTGCCCTGTGCGTGTTGATGCTACATCAGGCACTAAATTCCACCCACACTGTTAGCCCTCACCTTGCCTCACCTCTTGGGGTGGCCACCTCTTGCTGGCCTCCATTTTTAAGACACATTTCTATGGCTGAATCACAGTTTTACTTGAAAGAGTGATACAGAGGAGCTCCAGCTGTCCAAGGACAGTAGCCGGTAGAGGACAAGTCACGGCGGATCCTTCACCCATGCACACCCATGCAGGCTTGGGGAAAAACAATGGAGTTTGCTTAACAGGGATCAGTCTCTAAGGCTACACGTGACCGGCTATCTCACCCAGGTAGTGTCCATGATCTCTAGAAGTCCTAAACAGAAGGCCGTTCATCCAAGACGGTGCCATCTCGTCAACAAGGACCTGGAGCGCACGGCAGCCAGCAAGCCTTGGTCCAGGAGCCAACTCATCACAGCTAGAGGTGCTCATGGGGTGTGTAGGCGGGGCATTAAGAGGACACCACAGCCACGCCAGCCACAGCCTGAAGGCCAGATGGACAGCACCATGCACTAGACCTGACAATAACTGAGGCAGTGTTGGGTGACAAAATACACCATGATAACAGCTCTCAAAAGTGGCCTGGAGAGGGTGCTGGTCACCCATCAACAATGCGGGACAGCACTGGCCAGTAGAGCCAGTCACTAGGCAACAGCAGCAGCTACACCAGCATTCCAACTCGGAGTGGTTGGCCCAGGCCAACAACAAACAATTCTTTGCAACATCAAGCCCAGGGCGTGGTGCTTCTCTCAGGCAGTGTCAGAGACAGGGCCCAAGGCAGGTGCAGACCACCTGACCTCTGAGGAACTTGGTTTCTCCTTTGGAGTTTGGCTGCTGGCCCTTCTTTCTTCAGAGGCCTGAGTGTGCCAGAGTCAGAGCAAATTCCAAGCTGGTTTCTGCCTGCCTTAGAGCCTCCTTCTGGAGCCCCCCACTACAAGTCTAAATGAACCATGGTCCATTCAGAAACACCTCGTAGCTCACTCCTGACGGTCCATGCTATGATCCAGGCACCAAACCCATAGGCCTCCAGTGCCTGCAGCTGGAGGTGCCACAATGGTGGAGCTAGTACAGCTTCTCTCTGAAGCCCCCAAACAGGTTGCGTGCCTTGGGGTGCATGGTAGGGGAACCTCTGCCATCTGCCATAACTCCTGACCTCTGCCTGCAGCCTGAGCCCCAGTGGGGCCACTGGTGGAGGGTAGTAAAAGGCCTGCCCCCTGCTGCGGCGTGCACTGCCCACAAGCTCTGGGTGAAAAAGCAACAGAGTCCAAGGTATTGTGGTGGTGGGGTCTCCAGTTTCAAAATGAAAGACATTTCTTTTTTTCCTAAAGATTTATTTATTTATGCATATAAGAACTGAGGTACAGGCCAGAGGTGTGGGCGAGGAATCCCTTGTACCACCAGGAAAGCCCCAATGAAAGACATTTCTTTATATGAGAATCTTTGGCCCCGAACAAGTCAGTGTCACCTTTTATACTGTCATAAAAAATTTTATTGTGATTTTGAAATATTTTTAAATTAACAAAAGTGCACTTATGATGATAACAATACAGAATATATTACAGCAAAAGGGGAAGGGTCCTTTGTCCGAGTCCTGCTCCCTCACCTAATGGGTAAGAATTCTAAGTTGCTCTTGAATCTGCCTCCTTAGCACCATGGCAGCTCTGAGTCCCTGTCACCCTCCCTTCTGGCTCCTGCCACCACCTCCCTTCTAGCTCTAGAATTGACTCCTAAATCATACAAGTCTGCCCTCAAGGCTCCTGCTGGAAAACCTCCTGGTGATCAGGACAAAGGCCCAACACCACCATGTGGCCCAGTCCAGTCCTCTACCCGCTGCAGTTGGCTTCATCTGGGGAGCAACAATAGTGCAGCACCCACTGGAAAAACTGTTCGGCCTGGGCAGGGATAACCAAACAGCACTCTGAGAGTAAGTGGGTTACAGGTTTATTACACGCTAGCAAGCACCAGATAGGAGCATTGGCCTGGAAAGATTTGGGCCACTAACACACACAAAGATTTCCTTTCACTCGGTTATGTTAACATAGGTTATACGGGCAGGTTTCAACAGATTTACATTTTGGGTAGACAAGGTCCTTCAGAGGATGAACAAAAGGGAGTTTCACTAAATAGGAGGGGGAAGGGACTAGCAGATTAGAGGAGTCAGTTTACCCTATGGTCCCCCTCTTCTTGGAAGGCAGCCTTGATAAAGACCAGCCATAAATCCATCAGACAAAAGGAGAATTTGCAAATGATAAGGGAAAGCAAACTTGCTAATTGCACCGGGGGTTGGAATGTTTATCTAATGGACTTTACTGCATTCGTTTGTTTACTGGCTTCCCTTTTCAAGGTTAAGTCTAGGGGTGCAGTGGAGCCTTTGTCAGGTGTTTGTAATAGCTCCCGGGTGATACTCCTAGAAGTACGTGAACCACTGAAGAAAACAGACCGGGCCCTTCCTGCCCTCCAGCTCGGATTAGCGCGCCAGCCTGCGACCGGTCCTCCCAGAAGGCAGGTCCAGCGCTGGCGCGTCCATCTTCCTCCCGCGCTTTTCCTGGCGCCTCTCCCTGTGTCCACCTAGAGCTCAGGAGTTCCCAGGCACCCTCTGGTCCTTTTTATTTTTTTTAATCATGGTCGTCATGCGTCAAGGTTCACGTCCCAAAGGTGCTCCTTGGAACCCGACCCCCCCACACACACCCCGTCGTCCACTGCCCGGCCCCTCAGGTCCAGTCCGTGAGAACCCCACTGGATCAGCTAAGACCCTGCCCCGCGTTACCGGAGACCCTTCCCCATTATGCCGTCTTTCCTGCCCCCACGTCTTCAGGAGAAGCTCTTAGGTGAATTGGGGGCTGTCCTACAACTTCCTGACCTTCCGTCTGCTGACCCCTCACCCCATTCGGGTGTAGGGCCAGCAAGGATAGAGCAGGTTCTCTATGATCTGGGCAGACGGGTAAATGGGGAGTCCTGGAGCCCTCGGTGGCTTTTTCGGGGTTTTACTGATCTTTCTACCCAACTAGCAGTGAGGCAAGCAAACAACCTGCCAACCTAAATGGGGGTAGGGGTGTTTCCGGGGGTTGGGGGGCGTGTGTGTGTGCGCGCGCGCGCAGGCAGGCTTCCTAACCCCCAGCAAATCACTCTCCCTAGGCTTCCTGGCATTCGCTGGTGCCTCAGCTGCCACTGCTGCTGACTGCTTTGTGAGGCTGCTCTTAAATGCCGCGTCTCCCGCCCAGATGCGCCCACTTCTACGTAGGCCCGCAGGGGTTGATCAATGATGCTAATGGTGGGAGGGCTGAAGAACTTGACAATTTCCATTTACCCTAATTCGTGCCATAAGTTCTCGTGTTGAGAGCTGCAGCCCTCCCCTGCTGCCTAGCCTTTAGTGGCCTCACAGTAGTAGACCTGTCTCCAGCAAAAGTCACGAGCAAGTGTTTTTAAGAGGACAAACGCTGGCGACCTGGCCAGTGGGGCGTTGTAGGGTAAAGGTTCATCAGGTCTTTCCACCCTCCCACCACTGTGATGATGGACACCTGCGGTGCTGCGGGCATTCCAGGGTGCGCATGCGCAAGTGGGCGCACCTGGGCTGATGCACGAGGTGTATAAAGGTGCCTTCCTGCTCCCTACACGCGGGATAAGGCCCGACCCCGGCTGACCCGCCAGCCTCGACCCAGACCGAGGGCTCCGTTGCTAACGCGGACAGACGCAGGAGGGCGCGCTCTGGTGAACCGACAAGCACTGACTTCCGAGAGGCGGCAGCGCGCTCTAGCCTTTAAAACTCCGGGTTCGCCGCCCCAGGGCTTCGGGGTGAGAGCGGCGGCAGGCGCGGGCATCCGACTGCGCATGCGCGCCCCCTGCCCCGCCCCTCACGCTCGCCCCGCCTGGAAGCCCGACCTGGCCCCGCCGCTCAGTGGCTTGACCGCCCGGATATCCGGCCTGGCCCCGCCTCCCGGCGGTCAGTACTATGGCGCTTTGCGAGACGGTGGGTTCCGCCAGCTCTCTGGTCTGGCCTCGGGTGTTGCTCTTCGGAGACTCCATTACCCAGGTACCGACGCTCGGCCCCGGCCAGAACACTGGCCCCGCTCATTTTTGGGCGACCAAGGCCTGGGTTGGGTTCCCCTGGGCGAGCCCCGCCGACTGTCTACGAGGTTGTCCGGGCCACCTCCCCCACCCCCCGGAGGCCAAGGGAGGCGAGCACCTGAGGCGACCTCTTAGCTTCCTCGGCCCAGCCTGGCCCTGGTTCCCCCTTCTGGCGGCTCGCAGCTTCCGGCCTCTCGGTGACTGCCGGTTGAGGCGCGGGTGGTGCAGTCCTCGCACACGGAGCCTTCCAGTGGCTGCGGTTCCAGAGGGGACAAGGCCCAGCGACTCGGACACGCCTCGGTTCTTTCTAGGTCGTTTTGGTAGGGATTTTAGGACTTGGTGCCAGCTGAGCAGCCTGTTGTCTTCGTGGCCTCCTTGTAGATGACAGCTTGGCCTTTCCATCGAAAAGTGCTCTAGTCACAGCACCAGTGAGTGCTTTGTAGCCCTCACGGAGCTTCCAGAAAGGTCATCTGCCCAGGCCGAGGTGGTGGCCGAGGCGTTTCCTGCAGTTCTTCTGGAGCCCATTCCATGAAGAACCAGCTGGCCCCAGTGCTTCCTCTGCTGTGAAGGACTGTTCCTCATTAAAATGCCTCCAAGAATCAAGCAGAGAACCATCTTTCTCAGCCAGTATAATTTCATGTTTCATTAAGATGACTTCCTAAAACAAAATTTTCTGTGAATGTACAATAGCTGGTAATATTATTTCAGTCCTCCGGAACAGTGAGGACTTTCCAAATTCCATAACTATTTCAAGAACTAGTCAACTTGAGTTCTGTACTTATTAGTTCACTTTGTAACTGAACATGCAATTGATTTACTTTTTGGACATAGATCTTTTTTAAAGTGCTGTTCTACGCGGTAATGACTGATTTTAGGGTTTTTGTGTTTTGTTTTTTAAAGATTTATGCATCTAAGAGCTCCGGTACAGGCCAGAGGTATGGGGGATGAGAGGACTCACCAGAGACAGAATGGGGATTAGAACAGGCAGATTGACTAAAATAAACTGCAGGGTCCTTTCCTGGCCTGTGATCGAATCTGTGCTGCAGTGGCTGTGGATACCTTCATAGTGTTGCAACCCAACCCCTTGTGCCACGAGGGAGGCCCCTGATTTTAGGGCTTAATAAAATACAGGTGACTGGCTCAAACCCAGCTGATAGAGGAAAAAAGTAGCCCTTATTTCCCTAGAGCTGGTGAAGTGCAGCTACAGTAACCCGGAAAATGACCTCTGAGCAAGCAGGTCATGGGGACCAGGAAGTCAGGAATGCAGAGAAAGTGGGGAGTCTGACTGAAATGTCTCTACTTAAATGTCCTAACTACATTGATGAGTAGTAATGAGCTTTTCTTCAGTTTTCTTTCCAACAGGGTGGATGGGGAGCATGCCTGGCTGACAAGCTGGTCAGGTGAGAATAGTTTCTAGATTGATACTTGAATATTTGATTGAAAATGTAATTGCATCTCAGGAGAGAGTGAGTGACACAGTGTAAAACAATAAGTTCATCCTTAGTCTTTGCTAGTTTTTTCTTGTATATATGGGGGACCCTTGACTGGGGTGGGGGCAGAAGGTCTGGCACACAGGATCAGTACATAGAATGTGGTGATGTAAAATCAGATCAAATCCTGATAGTTGTGAGAAACTGATGGTTGGGAGTTTGGATGGAAAACAATATGACTACTCGCCATAAAGACGAGATCTCCAGTTACGGTGTTTGAGATATATGATTCATAAGGAATTCAATTGAAAGAAAATAATTTTTTTAAAGATTTATTTTTGTATACAAGAATTGGGGTACAGGCCAGAAGTGTGGGGGGGTGAGAGGATTCACCAGAGGAAGAATGGGGAACAAAACAGGCAGACTGACTGAAGTACACTGCTGAGGGGAGCAATGGGCGAGGCTAGGGAGGTCTACTATGTCTTGTGGGATCCCTCCCTCGCGGGGTATCAAACTCATGCTGCAGTGGCTGCAAATGCTTCATAGTGTGGTGCTTAACCTCTTGAGCCACCAGGGAGGCCCCTATTTAAAAGATTTTGTTTATATTTTGCATAGAAGAATTGGGGTGCAGGTCAGAGGTACGGGGGATGGGGGGGATAAAAGGATCCAGAGACAGAATAGGAAGCAGACCAGGCAAATCTACTGAAATACACTGCTGAGAGGCATATTGGTCGAGACGAGAGGTCTGCTGCATTATATGTGGGTTAGCTCCCTGGCTGGGATCGATCAAACTCAGGCCTTCATGGTGGTAGCACTGAAACTTAACTCTTAGGCCACCAGAGAGGCCCAGAAAATGAATATATTCTTAACTCAAAATTGGATTCAGTGAATAGATTATCCCTCCCCCATTCTCTTTACCAAAGTCCTCACTTTTGATACATTTTGTATTTTATTTGTCCAGCTCAATTTAAATATGTGCTATGGAAGTCATTAAAAGGAAAATAAAGTCCTAATTCAAGAGGCTTAAAGTCTTAGAAATACTGGGTTGTCTGAAAAGTCATGATGCATTTTTGCTTGAAGAAGAAAAAAATACATCATGACTCTTCTGACAACCCAGTATTTTCCACATTATAAACAGGAGGCCCAAGTGTGTTTGGGATTTCAGTGAATGATCTCAGGGGATTTGTCATTTCCCCCTTTAGAGGAAATACTAAACTAGATGCATACCAACTTATTACCTGGTTCTTTATCAATATAATCAACACACCAAGAAAAAAATTACTTCTAAATGTGAAAAGTGCATTAAAATGGCTTACTTTCTCCTTCATTTTTATGCCCCAAACTAGAACTGTAATTCACTTCCCAGCTTTTTTCTATTCCCAGTGTGCTCTGTTTGAGTGGGTGTGATCTGAAAGCATGAGACTAGCATGAAAGCATTTCACTCCTCTGTCAAATACTCACCATGTGCCAGACACTCACGTGTATCACTTCAGAGTAGTGTACTAGCTACTCTAGTATAATCTGACTCCCGTGCCCATTTTCTAGCTGAGACAAATAAGGTGGAGAGAGGTTAAATAGCAAGGTCGCACCACGAGGAAGTGGCAGATGGCCCCGGGAGGTGACAGCGACCCCACTTCGCGGGAGAGCAGTGAGCTGGTGTGTGCCTGCTCAGCCTCGGGGCTGACACACAGAGTGCTCAGTAGACACTGGCTTTTATTCTAGTAGTTGACCACTGTTGAGTTAGTTTAGCTTTTGCTGAATAGAAGATCTTGAAAAGCTAAATTGTCAAATAGCCTGAACATCTCGAGACATCTAATGTTTCAGCAATATGTTTCATATATAATGTTTTTACTGCTAAAATCTTGTCAGAATCAGCAGTTAACAGGACAACCCTTAGAGTTCAGATTTGAGAGTAATTGCAAGAAAAGACAAAAAGTTGGACACAGTGTATGTTGTGTTATGCTTTATTTCTATAACTTCTTAAAAGCCGATTGTTGCGGCATAAAGGACAAACCTGCCCCTGCTACGCCATCAGGTGACCGCACCTGTCTAAGTTCTCCCCCATTCAGGCTCTGCCTGCAGAAAATGCCTATCTCTCTCCTGGGCACACTCACCTCTGCCAAGCTCAGGGAGAGCCCATTGTAAACTGAAATGCGACCGTGGTGCAGAAGGTAGCACCAGGCAGAGCGGAAAGCTCCCCTGGGCACACTTATCCCATGTCTTACAGCAGGTGGGTCTGCGTGAGAAGCTGGGAGGCTGTGTGGGGAAGGAAGTCATGTTGGAGGGAAGCTGAAGTGTGGGTGCTTCAAAGGCACAATCTGCCGTCACTGCTCAGGGTCAGGGCAGCGGAATCCACCCTGCTTTCTTAGCACCTGAACTGACACTTGTGCCCATGCCCCCAGCAGCTGCCACGGGATGGACACATTCAGTCTTCAGCTGCGTTGATCTTTGGGGCATTTCTTACAGACCTGGGCCCCTGATGTTGGCTTCAGCCATTCCAGAGCCCTGACTGACTGGTTTATTTTAACTTGATTTCCGAGTTTGAAAATTAGGAATGACTTCGTGTAACTGCCCTCCTGTGGCACCTACATGGATGGTAGTGAGCTTCATGTGTGTGATCCTCACATGCATGGGGGAGTGTGCCCCACAGCGGCCTGGTGCCATTTTAGCTCTAATTAAAATCTGTATACTTGTTATGAAAGTATCTGCCCAGGGATTCTTAAATCCCTTTAAAATTTTTTTTTTGTAAAGATTTATTTATTTATGCATACAAGCGCTGGGGTACAGGCCAGAGGTGTGGGGGTGAGAGGATTCACCAGACAAAGCAGGGAGCAGAACAGTCAGATCAACAGAAGTACCTGCTGAGGGGAGCAGTGGGCACAGCAGGAGAGGTCTGCCACGCCATGTGGATCCCCTCCCTGGCCAGCAGCAGGGATCGAACTCGTGCTGCGGTGGCTGCGGTTTGCTTCACAGTGCGCTGCTTTACCCACTGCGCCACCAGGGAGGCCCATCCCTTTAAAATTTATTGACATTTTCTTTTTAAAATTTATCCAAGTATTTAATCAAGAAGTCTTGGTGAAAGAGTTAGAACAAATTTACCTTTTTCAGTTTTTAAAAGCTTCTCTTTGCTTTTAAGGCTGTACCCCTGCCTGTTGGGATTTATAAAACCCCAAATTTATGTATTTCTGGAAGTATCTTGGAGGGCCTGGATGTTTTAAAATGAATCTTTTAGTCCTTCCCTTTTTCTCATTTTCATCCAAACTTAAAATACCTGTTAAAAGCCATGAATTTACAGAAAAACTTAGAATTTTCCAGCTTCGAATAACCTGGGCACCATTATGTTATACAGTCCAGAGAAATTCAGATGCTCTCCCTAACCCTAATCAGGGAACACCTGAGCCTCACTTGCGTTCTTCCCGGTTCACAACCTAATAATGATTTTTTTAAGTCTGTAACGGCTAATCTTAGTTGAGCTCCGTTTGTGCCTGGCCATTACATTGCCTTTAAACTTCACACACCTGGCAGACCTAGTTAGCAGTGTCCCCTCTCCTGCGGAGAGACTCTGGCTCAGGATGCAAATGGCCAAGGCTTCCTTGCTGGGGCATCTGCAGGAGGTTCCAGCTGCTATTCCGGATCTTGTGGTTTTACAATCTCACCGTGTAGGCCTTCGGGAAGCTGTTTTGCCTTTTAAGTGCTGCAGTGACTAAATCTTTGGATGGGTGTAGGACAACATTCTAGGCGATCCCATTTTAAAGTATACGTGTCATCTGAAAAATGGCTAGTCAACTTTAAGAATTATTACACATGTAAACACTAGAAGTCATACTTTAAAATAAATGATAATTTTATTTCCCTCAAGATGTGTAAATACTGAAAGCTTCCAGAACAGTGTCAGGTTTCCTCCTGCTGCTGCTTTGTACCCTGTTGCCTGACCTTTGAACCTGCAAAATCAGTCATTGGTGCCTCACATTTATGCAGGTGGGGCTTTGAGCCACGCACCAGCTTGAACACAGCAATTTACTAATCATAAATTGAATTTCGAGATACATTTTATTACAACTTGAAGCACCGACAGATGCAGAGAGTGTAATGGGCCTATCCATCCCCCACACCATGGGGGGATTTTGAACCTAATCCCAAGTCAGCATTTTATCAAGATTACTTTTGAAAAAGAAAAGCACCTGTCATGTGACTAACCTTGTAGTCTGTGTTTTAAGCATGCTGCCTAGATTAGTCCTGAGCTGCTCATCCTCCCTTATAAGTAAGGAACATCCCCAGGTTGTAGCCACGATGCAGTGGAGCTGGGACACAAACCCAGCCAAGTCCACAGCTTTTTTCATTATACCACGTAGTGCTGTGCGTCAGATCATGTATTTTAGAAGAATAAGTCCTGTTAATGACTAGTTTAAAAGGAAATATTTTTACTAGTCACTGAAAGTTATTAAAACCATTACGTGCTAATAGTGATGTGTGAGTGGAGGCTTAGTCACAGAAGACCCTCTAGTGGGGGTGGAGACAGTGGGGGAGGCTACACTCGTGTGAGGCAGAAGTGATGGGAAACTCCTGTATCCTCTCAATGTTATAAACCTAAAACTGATGGAAACACTTAAAGTTTCAAACGTTATGTTTATCTGTCCCAACGTAAACCATTTATAGCTGCTTAGTGGCTTTTCCTGCCTTAGTCACTCAGGTCAGGTTAACAGTGGTCTGCTGTGAACCCCATTGGGAAAGCGGCGCCCCCTGCCGCAGCCACACCAGAGCAGCTGGTCTGCAGCCAGAGGCCCAGCTGCTTGTGCCCAGCTGCACCTTGTACCCAGCTGCACCTCACCCTGTGGGGACGCGGTGGATTTGCCTCTAGAGGCCCAGTGCACCTCAGCTGGAACTGGCCTTGTGAAAGTGAGGCCATGCAGGTCTGAGCCATAGAGATCTCTAGGAAGGGCACCTCTCCTGAGCTGCCTGCAGAGGACCCTCAATAGCGCCCATCTTCATGTTCTTTTTCAATTTCTCATTTCAGAAAATGTGATGTTCTGAATCGTGGATTTTCAGGTTACAATACCAGATGGGCCAAAATCATCCTTCCGAGGTTAATCAGGAAAGAGGGTGGCACAGACCACCCCGTAGTTGCAGTTACAATTTTCTTTGGTGCCAATGACAGTGCTCTGAAAGGTAAGGGCAGGTTTGTGGTTTTCCCAGGGTCATCTTTAATTATGTTGCATTACAGCAACTTAAATTTGTTAACTTTCACCGTTTACTTTCTCCCTGTACATAGGTTTTTTTGTAAAGATTTATTTATGCATACAAGAGCTGGGGTACAGGCCAGAGGTGTGGAGGTGAGAGGATTCACCAGAGACAGGAGCAGAACAGGCAGACGGACTGAAACACACTGCTGAGGGGAGCAGCGGGCGAGGCAGGAGAGGTCTGCTATGCCATGTGGGTCCCCTCCCTGGCCGGCGGCAGGGATTGAACTCATGCTGCAATG
>JAGFMF010011799.1:7833468-7868645 GCA_019455555.1 Galemys pyrenaicus | reverse complement strand
TTTTTCTTTTCTTTTCTTTTCTTTTTTTTTTTTCTGCATACAAGAGCTGGGGTACAGGCCAGAGGTGGAGGGTAAGAGAATTCACCAGACAGAGTGAGGAGCAGAACAGGCAGATTGGCCAGAATACACTGCTGAAGGGAGCAGTGGGTGAGTCAAGAGAGGTCTGCTGCATCACATGGGTCCCCTCCCTGGCTGGGGATCAAACTCACACTGCTGTGGCAGCAGAAGCTCTACAGTGTGGCACTCAGCCAGTTGCGCCACCAGGGAGGCCTAATTTTTTTAAGATAATTTATGCATGCAAGAACTGGGGTACAAGCCAGGTGTGGGGGAGGTGATGAGAGGCATCACCAGTGACAGTGGGGAGCAGAACAGGTGGGTCAACCATAACACACGGCTAAGGGGTGCAGCAGGGAGACAGGAGAGGTCTGCTGCTCCATGTGGGTCACCTTTCTGCTCTGGGGCCGAACTGGTGCTGCTGTGGCTGCAGATGCTTCACATTATTGTGCTTAACCCTTTGTACCACCAGGGAGAGGCCCCCTGGGTATTTGTTTTGACCTTAACAGAGTGAGTTTTATTCTCGTGTGTCTAGACTTGTTGGCAGCCTAAAATTTCAAACAGATCCATGCTTCCTTGTGGTCATTAGTGCTGTGTCAAGTGCCCAACATTTGTTCTTTAGTTGACATAGTTGGCAGCAGAGGGCTCAAGTTGCAGACCAGGGCAGTGACACCTGACCCCAGCAAAATGTGCCAGGAACAGGCCTGTGTCTCTGTGCTCTAGAGAAGTGCCCTGATTGGAGGGCACTGGCTGTGCAGTGCCCCTCTTCCTCCCCTTCCCCCCATCAGAGGAGGGGCTTGGGGGGCAGGGGAGCAGAAACCTTTCCTTTGCAAAGTTGAGTCATCAGCTTCTAGGGTTTCTTGGCTGTACCACCCCCTACCACCATTGGTGGAGTGGAGGTGAAGAAACAGCCCAGTGGTGGGTGAGGGGGACTAAGCTGATCGAAGAAGAGCAAAGTGGGAGCTTCACCATGTTTAACACTAAAACCTGAAAAAGAAGACTCAAAAAATAAAAAAGCAATTGTTTTAGAAAGTGAAGTATCAAGCTTAGTACAAGGAAAACACCTTCTCTGCTTAAAAACAGTGGAGGGGGGCCTCCCTGGTGGTAAAAGGGGTTAAATCTCAGCACTATGAAGCTATTACCAGTCACTGCAGGAGTTTGATCCCCGGCCAGGGAGCTGACCCACATGGCACAGCAGACCTCTCCTGTCTCCCTGCTGCTCCCCTCAGCAGTGTATCTTAGTCTGCCTGTTCTGTTCCCCACTGTCTGTGGTGAATCCTCTCAACCCCGCACCTCTGGCCTGCACCCCAGCTCTTGTATGCATAAATAAATCTAAAAATAAAAAAGAGTAAACTTCAAAGGGAAAAATAGGCTTGTGAAATACTGTTAAAAAACTAAAAGAAAATGAGACATTTGGGGAAAATATGCAGAAATGGCAAAGTTAATGTAGAAGTCAAAATTAACTCAGAAAAAAATAGGCAGAAGCAGTAAAAGAATTCACAAAAGGGAAAATTTAATGTTTGAAAATGTATAAAATTGTTTCCAAAAGCAAAATAAGGAATTTTGATTTTTTTCACTCATAGGAAAGCAATTCTTAAAATTTATTTTTTTTTAAATTTTTATTTTTTTAAAGGTTTATTTATGCATACAGGAACTGAGGTACAGGCCAGAGTGTGGGGGTGAGCAGATTCTCCAGAGACAGGGTGGGGAGCAGAACAGGCAGATCTACTGAAATACACTGCTGAGGGGAGCAGTGGGAGAGGCAGGAGAGGTCTGCTGCGCCATGTGGGTCCCCTCCCTGGCCTGGGATCGAACTTGTGCTGCAGTAGCTGCACATGGCTTCATTGTGTGGTGCTGAACCCCTTGCGCCACCAGGGGGGCCCCGAATTCTTGCATTTTATTTATTTATTTTTTTTAAAGATTTATTTATCCATGCATACAAGCACTGGGGTACAGCCAGAGGTGTGGGGGGTGGTGAGAGGATTCACCACAGAGAGCTGGGAGCAGAACAGGCAGATCAACTGAAGTACACTGCTGAGGGGAGCAGCGGGCACAGCAGGAGAGGCCTGCCGCACCATGTGGGTCCCCTCCCTGGCAGGCAGCAGGGATCGAACTCGTGCTGCAGTGGCTGCGGTCCGCCCCACAGTGCGCCGCCCAACCCACTCGCCACCAGGGAGGCCCTTATTTATTTTTTTAAAAGATTTTTTATTTATGCATTTAGAGCTGGGTACAGGCCAGAGGTGTGGGAGGTGAGAGGATTCACCAGAGACAGAGTGGGGAGCAGAATAGGCAGATGGATCGAAATACACTGCTGAGAGGAGCAGTGGGCAAGGCAGGAGAGGTCTGCCCCACCTTATGGGTCCCCTCCCTGACCGGGGATCGAACTTGCACTCCTGTGCATGGATGCTTCACAGTGCAGCACTCAACCCGCTGCGCCACCAGGGAAGCCCCTTAAAATTTACTTATTAAAGGATTTTTTTTATCATGCATACAAGAACAACTCTTGTGTAGGCCATAGGTATGGGGAGTGAGAGGATTCAGCAGAGATAAAGAGTGCAGAGCAGAACGGGTGATCTACTGAAATACACTACTGAGGTGGGCAGCAGAGAGACAGGAGAGGTCTGCTGCGCCATGTGGGTCAGCTCCCTGGCCAGGGATTGAACTCAGGCTATAGTATCTTGCGATAGCTTGATGGCACTGAGACTTCTTCTGTTTTAATGTAGACTTGTTACATAACCTTCATATTTGTACAGTGTATGATTTCTCCGGGAGATTCCCACCACCAGTCAGCCATGCACCACCACCATAGTCCCTTGTGCTCTTCCCACCCCTGTCCTGATCCTTCACCCTCTTCCTCCCCTACAGAATGTCTGATCTATAATTGCCTGATGATTTTGATTTTATTATAGTTGCTTGTTTCCCCCAATCCTTCATCTGGCTCCTTTACATCCCTCCTATTAGTGAAACCATTTGATATTCTTCTTTTTCTTTCTGGCTTATTTCACTGAGCATAATCCCTTCCAGCTCCATACATGTTGCAGTGAATGGCATTAGTTTATCCTTTTTGATTGCTGAGTAATATTCCATCGTGTAATATACCACATCTTGATCCAGTAATCCCTGCGCCACCAGGGAGTCCCACAGTCTCAACTGTTATTGCTTCTAACAAGTCTGAGTTAGAGCTGACTTGTCCATGCTCCTCCAAGCAGATGAGAACCCCAAGCAGCATGTGCCCCTGGATGAATACATTGCTAATGTGAAGAGCATGGTACGGTACCTCAAGTCTGTGGAGGTCCCCGAGTATAGGATCATTCTCATCACACCACCCCCTCTCTGTGAGCCTGCGTGGGAACAGGAGTGCCGCCTGCAGGGTAAGCCACAGCCCACAGGGGTGGAGGGGCCTGGGCTCCTGGGGTGGATACACCCAGATTGGTTTGCCTTCAGTCAGCTGAAGTTGCCAGGGGCCTTGTAGATATAGGGAAAGGGCTCTTTGGGTGAGGTGGGCCTCAGGCCTGGATTTTGCAGACCTCAGGGTGACAGCAGTGTGACAGGCAGCTTAGCAGAGGGGTTTACTAGAGCTCTGTGGAAAGTACCAAAGCAGAAGCCTGTCGAGGAAGAGTGGGGAGGACTGTAAGACTGGGGAAGTAGGCCAGCTGTGAGCAGATACCTGAAGACATGGCCAGGAAGTGTTCAGGGGGCCACCAGGGCCTCTTGGACCATGGAAAGTGGGTTCTAGCTTGGGCAGTCATGTTCTGCCCTGCAGCAGGATTGCCTGAGGCAAGGAGCTCGTCTGTGCTCATGGGGGAGGGAGGGGCTGTGGAATATACAGCAGTCCCCCACCTGTAGCCCAAAGTATTTTGAGTGAGGTCACATTCGTGGAGTTAGAGTTCTGTTTCGTTAAGTCTCTTACTGGGCCTGACATACATCAGATATGCGAATGAATGTATCTACACGTCGATGCCATGTGTGTAACATGCATGTATCAGGTATATGTGTATAGTAAAGCTGGGATCCACACGAGGATCAGCCTGGGGTGATCAGCTGTCACATCTCTCCCCACCTCAACAGGCTGCAAATTGAATCGCCTGAACTCGGTGGTCGGTGAATACGCCAGTGCCTGTTTACAAGTCGCCCAAGACTGTGGGACAGATGCCCTCGACCTGTGGACTCTGATGCAGAGGGACGGTCAGGTAGAGATCGCTGGGCTTTTCTGCAGAAGTGAAGGAGCAGAGCAGGCTCCTCATGGGCACTCAGAAGTGGCGCAGCTATGGGGCTCTACCCAGAGTAGGCACCAAACCCTCAGGACAGAGGGAGCAAGGGTCAGCTTCAGGCTTGGCCCCTTAGCTTTGAGCAGCGTCCTCTGGGAAGCCCCTAAGCTAGCGAGTCCAGGGTGATATGAATGAGAAATGGCTGCTGCCACAGAACACCCAGGCTGAGTCTTTCACAGCGCGGTGGGGAAGGTTAAACTTGGTACTGGCCAAACAGTGAAAGTAGGATATGGTATTAATTGAGATGCTAATCAGTCCTAATTGTTTTAAATTATTTTCTTAATACAAAAAGGTGAGCAGCATAGCCGCTGGGGAAGAGGCCAGATGTCCCTAGTGTGACTTAAAGCCCCGCCACCCTGCTCCTGTGTGCTCACCCATGGAGATCTTAGGTCTGAGTTTCCATGCTTCCGTGGACTCCCAGGCCAGGAGGGCCCACAGCGCTAGTGCTGAGGGGACGCACCTGGGTTGTGTGCATAACTGGTTTGGGCTCCCAGTGAGGTGGTTTAGAGGAAAGGAAACTGTAGCCACTCTCAGCCAGTCCCGAGTCTACCTGTGAAGCAGCCAGAACTGGGTGGGGCTTCACTAGAGATCAGCTGGCTAAGGGGAGACAGGTATTGCAGGGAGAAGGCTCGAGAATTGGAATCCCTGACGTCAAAGGAAGGAGCTAGCTGGGCTTCCAGGGGCATGGGGTGCTCTACTGGGAAGGTGCGGTGAGGAGGGTGTTGGGGACCCAGCCTCCTTGTTCTAGGCTGTCCAGTGCAGATTCTTGCTGGTGACGTGCCTGTATAACGAGTCTCGGCTCTTACCCTTTTATATTAGTGCACTGAATGGTCTTTTCTTTCAGTGGGTGACCTGAGGGCCAGCTCAGCTGTTGCAGTGTAAGGTCTTGCGGCACTCCCCGGGCATGCAAACACCTACCGCTCTACAACGGGTCCGTGAGCATCTGCTTCTGCACAGGCCCCTAGGACGGCGCTCACCTCTGCCTTCTCTCCTGACAGGACTTCTCCTCCTACTTGTCAGATGGACTGCATTTGTCACCAAAGGGAAATGAGCTTTTGTTCTCACATCTTTGGCCTTTGATAGAGAAGAAAGTCTCTTCCCTGCCTTTGCTGCTCCCTTACTGGCGAGACGTAGCAGAAGCAAAACCTGAACTGAGTCTTCTGGGAGATGGGGACCATTAGTCTGGCTGTTCATCAGGAAGGCACCAAGGTCCAGATAAGCAAGTAAAGAATATTGTTTCTTGTCACCCTGGACTGAAAAACCAACATTTGCTATCACATTAATAAAAGCATTAGAACTTTTCAGGGAAGCTTTGTACCTTGGTTTGTTTTGATATTAAACATTTATTGATTGCTGTAGGTGTCATCAGTGCCACAGCTATAAAGACCCTGAGTGAGCAGCTTATTATTTCTGCAAGTGGAAAAAAGGTAAAGACAGTTTTGTTTAAAAAGTCACAATTTTATAAAAAAAAAAAGGGTTCTTACATTCATTTGGGTATTGCTTCATTCACACATACACGCCCCGCTCACCACGTATCAGATTCCAAAAGTATAAGAATATCCTGACTAGTTAAAAGCTAGCAAATACCACAAGGTACAGGATTCAAGTATTAGTGTAACAGGTATCTGCAGAACAAACGTCCTTAGAAAAAATGGTGTCACAGGTTTGATTAGTTGCCCTCAGTCGACACGTTTTCTCAGTCAAAGATGTAGGCTGATGAGCACATTTCAGTTTGAAGGGGGTGGGGAGCTTTCCATTTTTAAGGAAGCCAGAATCAATCTCATGAAGCTTTTTAGCCTTTGCCCAGTGCAGACTGCCCAGACGCCCACAGCACTCAAGCCAAGTAACGTGAATCTCTACTTGCAGGTCAACGCGACGTGTGAGGATCCAGCTCTCGTGGGCAGCACAGCCTGTTTAGACCCACCTGGCCTTCCGGAGAGAGATACCTCACGCCCCCTTTACCTGCTGGTGTTTGAAAGGAGGCAGTCGTTTTCTTACTGAAGTAGTTCAGGTTCGTGAGGACTTCTGAGAGCTTGGCAATGGTGTTAGATACGTGAGGATAGAGGAAAAACTGCCCAGAAAAGGGCCCTGAGCAAGATTCTGTAAATGCAATGGCCTACTACTGTAACCCTCACCATGAGCTGGGTCGTTTTAAAGTATAAACCTTAGAAACAACCCACATTTTGGAGACAACTTGGCTTTATCTCTCTTGTATTTAAGTAAAAAAATTTGTTACAGTTGTCCTCAGACACAGCTACTAAATACCTCACTCAGTGGATCATTACAGTGAATTAAAAAATAATTGGTCTCCCTAATGGGTGCAGTTATCAATATAAAAGGTTAATTTACAAAAATGTAAATATTTATGACCTAACCCAGCTGTATTTTCTGCTTTTGCACCACAGGTTGAAGGATATTATCACCATCAAAAAAAAAAAACTAGAACCTGAAAGCCTCAAAATAAGCTAGATCCGCCTTACCTCTTCAGAGGGAAAGGGCCTAAGCACACGAGTGTTGGGGACACAAGGACATCCACATGCGTGACCAGCATCTGCTGTGAAGTCACTTCCTTATTTCTCCCAAATCTTCACAAAATAAATGCAGTGATTTTTAGGTCAAATCTACAAAAATATTTTGCACACTAGGCCAAGAGCACTCAGGACGTGACCCCAGGTTAGCACTCGGTTTCTTTGCTGTCAACACGATTCTGACGCTGCAGCTTAAAGGAGGCGGCCTTGTCACTTCTGGTGACGGGACGGTCCGTGAGGTCCTCAAATGACTTGGCAGCTGTGCTGCTGTTGGGGAAGGGGTCCTTCTCGAAGCCATCCTCGTCCACATGTGAGTCTGTGCTGGGGTCTTCCTGGATAGTGTCCATTCGCTGGTGGTCTGGTTTTGGAGCTGCCGGCACTAAGGGCATCACAGGGGTGGACTGCAGGGGTTGCAGGCGGCCTGGAGTCTGGGGCGCAGGAAAGGGTTTGATGATGCGAACTGAAGCAGAATCCATGCTGCTTAGCATTTCAACATTCTGGAAAAACAGAAGTGAAAGATGCATCACAGCACTCAGCTCCAGCTTTAACCCAACTAACAGCCTCATGCTGTTAGTGCCACAGTCTCTTAGGTTGAGGAAACCACATGGGGCACCCACAATCTCAGAACTAATGCAAAGCCAGCTTCTGGAGGGCCCAAGGAGCTGGGAAGAGCAAAGTATAAACCTGTGCTGAACACCTTCATCACCACTGGCTGTGCAGATAGAGCCGCACCCCCTGCAAGCCACCCACACCAGACAAAAGGCCTTCCTTGCTGGTGTAACCGGAATTCATAGTAACATCCCATGTTCCTGATGAACCATCACCCCCCAAGGTGGAGAAGGTGCAGTGGAAAGGCTGAGGACAGGTAGCCGGCTGGAGGTCTGTGCTCAGCGGGCTCTCAAAGGGCACGTGAAGCTGCTGTTTCCCACAGTGAACTTACACTGGGGTGGAAGAGAGACAGAGACTCGTACTGCTTGTCCAATTTCTTGTCCTATAAAGGAGAGAACAGGAAGTGTTATTCCTCCAAACAAAATTCAGTTACACACTCTTTATCCTTACAGTCTTCTGGTAATTCTTAAGAACTGAGAACTTCAGTTGCATAAAGTAGCAGATTTGACAAATAAGACACCACTTCCTGGAGCTCTTAGCCATCCTGCCCCACCTGGAAGTGCTGCCTGCCTGAAGGTGCTGCCCTTCTGCGGGTTAAGTACAGAAACAGGCTAGGCTAAAGGAAGTGAGTGCCCTTTGCTCCCAGGGTGTCGCACTGTGGGCAGGAGGCTAAAGGTGTCTTCCTGTCTCTGGGGGGGTCCTGTACATGCCCAGTCCTGGACCTCAGGGCACTGCTGCCAGAGCAGAATGGGGGGCGGGGCGCACATCATCTCCAGTCAGCAGTTAGCAGCATTGTGGCCCCAGCCCTTGGAGAAACTGGGCTTCCACCCCCCTGCAGGAGGCGGAACAAGTGGGTCTACAGCTGCCGCCCCATCCCTTCTAACGGATGGCAGCATGTCTAGTAGGAAGTCAAGCCCAAGACTGGCCAGGCTTCCAGTCCAGCTAACTGAAACTTACCCTGTAATCAGAAACAACTCACTGTCCCATCAATGGCTTTGCTCAGAAATTGAGAATCAGGTTTCACAGCAAGGATGAGGTTCATGGAAAAGCGGCCATCCATTTTGGACAGTACTGTCATCCTTCAGCAAAGCGTCAACTACCTCACCCAGATCTTTATTTAAATACCAGAGCTGCTCCCTACAAACCTTCCTCCCCAAACCTACATATTCACACCACCACCCACTCCCGCCAGCAAACAACTTAGTGGGACAGCCTGGGGCAAGAAGAGCTTTGTCACAGCAGCTAGTGCTGGAATATTCAAAGTGCTCATATGAATGAGTATATCTGGGTCTGATTTCCTTATCTCCACAGCAGACAAAGCCCCACTATCCAATAGAAACCAAAGTGAATGAGTTTGTAAGAAATGTTGGAAAAGAGCCCCAAGCTTATAATGTACCTAAAACTGAACAAAAGCCCAATTCAACTTGTTAACTCAGATTATTCTTACTCACTGGAAGACTGAATACCTATGTGATAACCCCAGAATCTAGATGGTGTGGGGAGGGCACCTTTGGAAAGCTGATGTTTCACATTTGCTCTATACAATGATGTCAGTCTGAAAACACTAGTCTAGAAGCTTCACACATCAGAGGTCCTAGACAAATCCAGTTCAAGTCTCCTATGCACATGCAACAAAATAGTCATACACTAAAACGTTTTTTGCAGACAATTAGCTGAACCTCTTAAGATATGCTTTTCTAGGGATAACACCAAAATCTGGTATTAGACTATCAAGTCAGAGTCTGCTATGAACAGATTTTATCTTTTCTAAAAGTTAAATGGCTGGCGTTGCTAAAAAGTGTAATAAAATGTTTCACTACTTACCACACAATGGACAAGAATGCTGAAAGGAATCCAAAATATCAAGGAAAAAACTAACACAGAGCCCACGATGTTGTCTGCCAAAAATTTCCCTGTAAATATTTCAAAAAGTTCAAAATCTGTCTTTAAGTATGAAAGTACTGTCAAACCCCAAAGATTGCTGGTTAGGTAATACCAGCGACCCGGATCTGAGTGTGTCTGTGCTACCATGTTAGACCTGACCACCTCCCCACAAGTTCTTTTCCAGAAATAGCTGATAGAGATCAGACAATGTATGTGTGTTGTGTCCATCCCTAGTGGACCATCCTCAAGAAAGCTACCTTCACCATCACATCAAGCTTGAGAAGACAAAGTTGTTGCTATACAGGTACTGCTTCTGTGACTATCTTATGGACCCTGGAGGACAAATTACATCCTTCCTTCTCTAAAACCCAAGGACCATCTTTATATAAAACCAGGGTTCAGATTTATCATCTCTAGTCCTGAACCATGCTTATGTTGTCACAGGTTCACTTTTTAGTAATGAAGTAAGCCATGATTTTGACTAAGTAGTGACCTCCCTTGCCTGAAAATGTGCATCCAGCTGCATGGACAGTTCTAGAACAAGTCCACTTCACTGTGGCAACAAACATGTTCCACAACAAAAGCAGATTTCCCCTCTTGTATCACAGGATCACAGCTATCAGCGCCGCCACCCTTTCTAAGGACATCACTGAAATTACAGCTTTAACCACCCACCACTCCCTGGGAATCACCTACCAAAAGTATTGATGCTCAGCTGGTCGATAAAGTCCCAGAACCGCTCAATTACATCTTGTACTCGTTTCTCACACTTGCCCTGTGAACAGTTAACACAGTATCATCCCTGAAGTTTAGTGGGGCCTCATTACAAATCAATATCTAGGGCCCATCTTGACACCGGCAGTGTGTATAATAAAGACCAAAGAGTAGAATATCCTGTCACTGACACTTTGCAGATCAGTCTGTTTTCATAGGTGAATTCAGAACCATCAGGAGACACACTTAAGTTAAAATGGGATGTTTACTACATTGATCATACAAGGTGGACTGGAAGGATGTGGCTTCCACCCTCTTCCATCACTCTGCATGAACAGGATTGTTTCTGCAGAGAACAAAGGGCTCTGACAGGAGGGAAGTAGTCCTCTTCCTACAGCACTGATTTCAAAATCAAAACTTAAAATTAATTCTGCAATCTTGTCAATTTTATTTTTTTTTAAAGATTTACTTATTTATGCATACAAGAACCAGGGTACAGGCCAGAGTAGTGGGAGGTGAGAAGATTCACCAGAGACAGAGTGGGGAGCAGAACAGGCAGAAAGACCAAAATACACTGCTGAGGGGAGCAGCGGGCGAGGCAGGAGAGGTCTGTTGCAATATGTGGGTTCCCTCCCTGGCCGGGGATCAAACTCACACTGCTGTGCCACGGATGCTTCACAGTGTGGCACTCAACCCACTGCACCAGGGAGGCCCAAGTCAATTTTATAATTAGCATAGAAAACCAGACAATTTGGATTCACTGCCTCAAACCAACCAAATTCATCAAAAAGTACCCCAAGGTCTTGCCCAGCCTGTGGGTTCTGGGTGCCCTACTGTTCTCACCCAAGTACCCTCAACCACTTCTCAACTGGAAAGATTTCACAAGGAAATAGTGGGTTGGAACACAAAGCAGCACTGTACTTGGATTTCTCTGCATTCACAAAACCAAGTGCAGGGCCTCCTGGTGGCGCAGTCAGTTAAGCAAACGCTCTGTGAAGCAGACCGCAGCCACTGGAGCACGAACTGGATCTCTGCCACCAGCCAGGGAGGGACCCACATGGTGCAGCAGACCTCTCCTGCCTCGCCCGCTGCTGCCCTTGGCAGTGTACTTCGGTCAGTCTGCCTGTTCTGCTCCCCACTCTGTCTCTGGTGAACCCTCTCACCTCCTGCACCTTTGGCCTGTAGCCCAGCTCTTGTGTGCATAAATTAAATCTTTAAAAAAAAAAAAAGAAACAAAACAAGTTCAGCAGCACCCCTCTTCCATGATTTCATTCATCCACAGCCAACTGTGGCCTGAGAACGCCATAGCCAGTCAGATATTTTGGAGGCCACACTTAGCTTTAATTAGAGCACCTGTGGACGTACAAGGGGACAGGATCGGGGGGTGTGGTATGCACCTCAGTTTGAGGATCCATGAGGGTTCTTGGACATAAACCCTCACATAGAGCACCTATTAATTACATTTACAGTTAAAAAACTTTGTGTCTGGTAGTTGCAGAAAAAGCTGCACAAAAATCAGTACTCACATTCACGTCGCAAAATCCCACTGTACAGGGCTTTCCTTTCCTCAAAAATAAGTTCTTCTGTTCAGCATTGACGTAGGGCACACACCTGCCGGAGGGGTCCCTGCAGCACACCTTGCACGAGTGGTCAGTTTCTGGAACACACATCAGTTTTCTTGGACTCCCTGCCCTCCACCACATTCCCCAAGAGGAAGGAATTTACTTAATTTCAAAAGCTAACACTAGCCATATTTCATCCCGAGGAATAATAGCTGAGTTCATGCCAACAGAGTTAAGACAGTCCACAAGGTAAAACAAATTTGCATGGCAAAGTTTCCTTCAGAGGTTAAATGCCTCTCTTCAAAGCTGAATTGTAGCCTATATTCTACTTTGAATCTTCCATAAAGGCAAATGTTTCCCTTCATCCCAGCATTCTTATGTGCTGATTCCAGCCCCTGACCTCTCAGTTCAAGTACATCTGGGAGAGCCAAAGCTTGAGTCGGGGCCAATGCAGATGTGACAGCGGCCCTGGAGGTGCAGATCAGAATGACCTGCAGGTGACGTGAGTGCCAGACCCTCGGCTTATGGAGACGCCCTCCGCCAGCACGTGGGCTAACATAAAGCCCACGTGGAGCATCAAAGAAGCAAACAAACACGCACATGTGTGCACACATACATGCCACTAGCGCCCAGGAAGCCAAGGGGTCACATTACTCAGGCAGTCCCTCTCTGATGTGGGGAAAGCCCGCACCTACACTTCGGAGAAACTAAACCCAGAACATGAACACAAGCGAACCATTTCCAGAAGGGAAAACTAAACCCCCCTCTTCATTCGCTTACTTGGCAGCTCCCAAGCATCACTACGTGTCCTTCGAGGACACCAGGCCTCTGCCACTCGCTCACTAGCTAGATTACCTGGCATCTGCATTTTCTTTACTGAGGCTAACATGCTGCTATCGTGTCAGATCCTGGGGTCGCTTCTCAGGCTGAATTCCCGAAGGAGCCTCAAGTTCAATGCCCGCAGAGTGTAAAAAGCTCCCCTTTCATGGTGTGTCTGACACAGGGGAGGAAGGGATGGGGAGACTTCCACCCCCCTCTCAACTACAACAAAGTTCTCTTCTTTCCACCCCCAGCCACATGGTCTGAGAATGTAAAAGCAAAACCGACAGGCCAGCCTTCCCAGACAAGGTGGGGCAGAATCTGAATTCTGAAGGGCCCCGGTCCGCAGACAGAGCCCAGCTCCCGCTCCCCTGGCACCGTGCCATCGGCTCACCGTTACAGGCACAGGACTCCAGCTGCTGCTCCCGCTCGCAGAAGGGAACACACTTCCCGTCCTTGCACCTGCCCAGGTCCAGGCACACCGTGTCGTCCGCAGCATCTCCAGGAGGCGGGCACTCACTGCTGTTACCTGGAAGCACATGGTCGCCATGGGTCCCACAGCCACCCCTACTCCCTCCAAAGAAACGAGCTCCCTGACTCTCCCAAGAGCAAAGGTGACCAGAATGAAGCTGGTCCCCACCCAAGCAGCCAACAGAAAGGGAGCATCCCTGAAGCTTCCAAATGCCGGTACTCAGTTCCCACAGTATCCTAGTCGCCTGCAATTCCCAGTATCTGGTTTCCCTTTCACTGTGAAGCCCAACATGCAAGTTCATGTACTATCATCACCAACAAGACCAACCCCAGAGCTCTCCCTTAGACTAAAGTCTGTGAAGGCCACAGAAGCAGCCCTGGGCTTTCTTGCTCATGGTACTGAGTCCCCAGAGACTGCCAGGGAGTTGGCTGCTGTTTCTCACCCATGGATGTGTCTCAGAGATGCCCTAAATACTCCCCCAGCAGTGGCCTCTCCCCACCCCTGCCCCATCACTCCTGCTCCTCACCCCTCAGAACACATTCTGCGCTTTACACCTACTTGATCATCTAGACATTTTCCTGTCCCCCTCCCACCCCCAAGACTGTTAGGCTTATGTCCAAGTCAGTCACTGCAGGCCTTCCATACACACTTCCCAACTGAATCTACAAATCTTAAGGACAAAGAAAAGTCACAGAAGCAGAGGACACTGGGTTCTAGGATGTTAGAATAAGTGACTCATTCTGGAAAATGAGCAGCACAGTTAAAAGTCAACACAAGAAGGGAAGCGAGGACAACTGTGTGGAGACATGACTGCGTGGAGGACGCCAGGACTTGGCTTTCCAGGGACACGTGGAACCAAGCAAGAGACACAGGACACAGGGGCCCGTGGTCACCCAGCCCTGCGAGCTGCCCTACTTCAAACCAAAGATGTCTGCTGTTAGGTGCCTCGCAGGTACCAGATACCTGTTAGGGCATCGCCACTCGCTCCTGGTCTTATGACTGCTACAGGCAGCCCGAGTCCGTGGCCAGTCACTCTGCAAACAGCTACTAGAGGCAGCAGCTTTGAAAGCAGCACAGCCAGCGCGGGGTGGGCTCTGGCTGGTATTAGTGTATTTTCAGTAGATGATGCCAGAACAGACACCACAATAACTCCTGATAATCTTTGTTGGAACATTGTTCTTAAAGACTAAAATCAGAGAATCAGATGCAGGGAAACTAAAAACACAGCATCACTTATTTAACAGTCTTATCTGAGGATGGTGGTGGAGTCCCCGTGCAGAATCCAGATGACAGCAAGGCAAGAAGCCTGCTCAGTGAACAGGCATAGCAAGTCACATGACTAGGCACTTGGCGACACCCTGAGCAATGAACTAGACACGGCCTCCAGCACAAATTCGCTAAAACACAGCAGTGAGGGCCCTTCCTGTTGGCAGAAGCAGTTGAGCACAGCACTATGAAGCATTCACAGCCACTACAACACAAGTTCGATCCCCGGCCAGAGAAGCAACCCACATGGCGCAGCAGGCCTCTCCTGCCTCTCCCGCTGCTCCCCTCGGCAGTGTACTTCAGTAGATCTGCCTGTTCTGCTCCCCACTCTGTCTCTGGTGAATCCTCTCCCCACACTTCTGGCCTGTACCCCAGTTCTTGTATGCATAAATAAATCTTTTTTAAAAAAACCACAAACAAAAAAACACAGCAGTGAGCTTTTTCCAAAAAAGACCCAAAGTGGGGTGTCACTTGGCACATTAAACAGACACCCTACCACTGCACTGTGTGCGAGGGGCAAGCACTGACAGGAAGGACACCAATGAAGGCGCGGAGGTAAAGGGAATGACATGGCTGAAAGGGAAAGAATAAAATATGGACGACAGGTCATGCACAGACAAGTGAACCTGTGCTGTTCTCCGCCCCAACCCTCCACTCAGCACGTGCCACCCGCCAGGGTGGCCTCCTTCCGGCTGGAGGAGGTACGGGCGGCCAGCTAGACGCACCTGTGCAGTAAGACACGCCTTTGCAGGTAGCGTTGATCGCCTCCTGGCACTTCTTCTGGGCGGTCTCAAACTGACAGTTTTTACAGCAAGGGCTGTTCCTATCGCTGCAGGAGGAAGATAAACGACAGCCCCACATCAAACACACAGCTGTGCTACAGGGCCCAGCAGACCGCAGGGGAGGGCTCCAGGCTCCCCTGCGGCTCCCCACGCTCAGTCCACTCTCCCCAAAGAGGAATGAGTCAGCGGCGATGCAGTGGAAGTCCAGAGGGGTCTTTAAAGCATCTTGGCGTCCTAGGGTTATAGTAATTTAATATAGTAATTACAAAAACCCAGCCTCAAGGCCACCAGCCTCAACAGTGAGGACACTGGGCCGGGGCCGGGCGGTCGGCACCCACAGCCTTCACGGGCACCGGAACGGCAACACTGCTGGCCCGCCTCAGCTTTCCCCTTTCACCTCCGATCGTGGTGCTGGCCTGCCAGTGGGCGTAAAATGGAAACACGGGTACTTCTAATTTGTCACCTGCTTCCTCCACAGCTAGCTCGTCACTAAACAGTACTCAACAGCACACGAATCTGTTACAGACACGCCAGCGTTCATCTGTGTCCCCGTGAGATGTGTCATTACGCCCCAGTAATTTTGCTACCACAAAAGGACACCGCCGTCAACATCTCTGCCAAATCATCTTCCCTGTACATTTGTTCCCTCGGAAAAGAGTCCTTAAACTGTGGTGTACTGGGAGACAGAAGGGGCAGGATCTGAACATAAGGAGAAACTGCCTCCCAGGAGCATTTTCCTGGCCAGAGGCAAAGGCGTCGCGGCCCACCTGCACTGCACGCCCGGCTTCAGCGTGCAGTCACTGTTGCAGCAGGTGTCGTTGCTCAGGTACATGATGCCGGGGTCGCACTGCTCTCCATCGTCCACGCGGGAGTTGCCACAAACTCTGTTGCTGCGCTCCTGGAAGCACTCGTGGGCCTTGCTCTCGATGGTCTTATAGATGGACTGCTTGCTGCAGTTTGAAAACATCTGAAGAGAAAAGAAGCCATAAAGGACCCAAAATACGGTAACAGTCCACTCCCACGTGGTGCTGGCACGTCTCTCTAAGGACAGGCGCAGAGTAACAGCCAGAGTCGCGAGGGTCTGTCCAGTCCTATCACTTAAGTCTGCAGATGCACTTAAGGGGTGTCCTCTCCAAAGGATGTGAAAGGTGGGTGTAAAATTGGTTAAGAGGCTAAAATTCGTCATAGGAAAGAAGCTAGACAAACGTAGGGAGGGCAGAGGCTGTCCGTTCCCAGGAACGCCACCGCTTGCAGTCAGTGACAGGCCCGTGCATGACAGAGAGGAAACACAGAGAAGGGCTTGCTCTGTCCACCTCCTCCTTCCCTGGGTACATAAATGAATGACCCACATTTCATGTTTTTAAATGGCTGAGCTTTATAGGAGGCAAGACAGTATATACAATCTGTTAAAGAGTTTAATTCCAAACTGCTACCTAAACATTTCCCTAGGTCCCACATTTGTAACGGTCCCCCTGAGTTTAAGAAGTTGCCCAGTGTCTGGAAGGAAACCTGTGTCTGAGCTTCCCACGTGACCAACAGGCCACAGGAACAGCCCCTTTATGTTTCAGGATTTTATCAGGAGCTCTAAGACGGAGTCGCTTTTCCAAGCCATTGAGATTATCACGAGCAGCTGGACCACAGGACAGGGTCAAGGACAACATGAGACCCCACCTCCACCTTTCATCACCTCACACTCCTTGAAGACCGGCCTTCCCTCTTGTCCCTGCGACACCCTCCACTTCCTGCAGCACCCCACCTGAACTGGTGTCACCTGCACACGCTCACTGCAGTCCAGAGTATGTCGCTTCTCAGCGGCTTGTCTGCTGGAAGATGCCTGCCCCATCGTTCTAGCCTGAAGAGCTGCCTTGTTTTTGTCTTGCAGCTCTTTTCATCAAGCTACATAAACTTCCATTAAGGATTAATTTAAAATGTAAATTAGAAGATGCCCATTATCTTTTTGAAAGGAAACTGATACATGAGTAAACCAAACTATTAAAAACCACGCTAAAAACAACGTGCTCGAGAAGAAGTACATAAACAGACAAATTCTCTAGACTACAAAGAGACACAGCTCCAGAGGATAGTGACTGTGCCCAGCTCTGTTCTCTCAAGCAGGTTCTCCCAGGGGTGTGAAGAGCCCGTGGGGGATTGTCACTGAGAAGAACTGCAGCAGGAGTAGGCACGCATGCTCACTGGAGATGGCGTTTGCAAGGCAACGTTCTCCCCCAAAGCAATGACACCGCCTGGGTCTAACCACGCCACATGGTAGCCATCGGCTGCATGTGGCTACCAAAATTTCTTTTCCCTTGTCTTTACTTCATACTTCTTCTTACAGAAATGCTCAAACAGAAAGTCCGCAGAATGGTACAGCTTCGCCTCGCAGCACTGTGGCTCCCCTGTACCCTGACCATGTTCCTTCTGCTCCCACACTGGTTTGCTGTAGTCTGTCTGTCTGTCTGACAGCTTCACTGAGGCGTAGCCTACACATTCAAAACTTACTCAACAAACATGTATTATGTGCCAGGTGCCCCTACGAGGCCTGAGAGACAGAGCTGTGAACAAGAAGGCTAGGGCCCTGGCCACAGGCGGCTTGTAGTTTGGAAACTGTGTTTTGCGCCAATTTATGAAAAACTGCAATCCGTGAAGTACTGTTGAGTTAAAATGACAACTGTAAATGAAATTGACAGGAGATTCTTAGCTCACCAAACCCTGTAATCTAGAGCTACAAAAGAAACCGTTACTAATTTTCCTTATAAGCTACTATCTATATATTAGCCTTGATAACAGTACAAACGATAGCCTTAGTCAGATTCAGATGGACATTTCACTCCAAAATACACAACCCCACTTCAAAGCAATACGTGCTCTGCACTCCATCCTAGGTGGAAGGCTTTCCAGTGCCCTCGTGGTGACTAAACACTGCGCCTCTTTCTTTCCTCACCACACCCAGAGCACCAAAGGATACACACCTTATTGTTCTCATGGTCGCCACTCACGGCTATGGGATACATAACGTATTTCCCTCCTTGGTCCTCATTTGGGGCACATGCGGCAAGACCATCCGGATCATGTTCTGCTCCAAAATTGTGTCCCAATTCGTGAGTTGTGACCAGGTCAGCTTCCTGAAGGATCACACAAAGAAAACATTACTTTCCAATACCCAGCCAGTGACGGTTTTGGCCAAGTGGGCTCCACTCTCAAACAAGGCTCCATGGAGCACATCAATAGAGCAGCAGGTGGGCTATCATTTCTTCTATCAATTATATTAAATACTATTAAGGATGAACTGAAACCAATAAAATATAAGATGTACTAGAACTTTTTAAAAAAATATATTTATTTATATGTACAGGCCAGAAGTGCGGGGGGTGAGAGGATTCAGCAGAGACAAAGACAAAGTGGGGAGCAGACCAGGCAGACTGACGGAAACACACTGCTGAGGGGAGCAGAGGGTGAGACACAGAGGTCTGCTGTGCCATGTAGGTCAGCTCCCTGACTGGGGAGTGAACTCGTACTCATGCTCCATTGACTGTAGACAACATCACAGTGCTGCAACCCAACCCCTTGAGTCATGAGGAAGGCCCCTGTACTAGAACCTTTTTTTAAGATTTTAGTTATTTATGCATACATGAGCTGGGGGTATAGGCCAGAGCCATGGGGGATGAAAGGATTCACCAGAGACAGAGTGGGGAGCAGAACAGGCAGATCCACTGAAAGACACTGCTGAGGGGAGCAGTGGAGGAGGCAGAAGTCGGCTGCATCATGTGGGTTCCCTCCCTGGCCGGGGATCAAACTCACACTGCAGTAGCTGCAGAAGCCCCACAGTGCGGCGCTCAACCCCTTACACCACCAAGGAGGCCCTACTAGAACATTTATAAGGAAACACTGAACCCTGGCCATTCCTCATATCCACTGCTCCACACTGAGGAATCACACAGCAACTCAGAAGCCGCGCGCTCGCCGTCACATTCCATTAAAATCTGGAGGGGTACTATGAGAAACAAGACAACTGAAGAACAAGAAAGCATTCTTCCTCTCAGGGACTGAGTCCTAGCCAAGGACCAGCTGAGTAACTTAGAGGATTTCGCTTACTAGAACCCAGCTAAAGGCCTGTTCTGAATCTATCACACTGCCAAAAGATTTCTATGTGAATATAACAATGTTCAGTCAGCAGAGCTGAAGTTTTTTATTTTTCTACATAAAATAATAAGTTACTGATTTTTTTTCCCTGAGAGTTTGAGGTGGGGGTAGAGATTACTCTATGGAAGCTGAAAAGTCTGTATTTTGCGAATCATTGGAACTTTTTTTTTTTTTTAAAAAAAAAGGAGAATCCCAATTGTGGAATCAATGCTCTAAAGGTTTTCAACTCATTTATATTAAAATGGCGGTGGAAAAAACAGAATTTTTAGCAAAAGTACTGAAATCCCAGAGACACAATAGAGAAGGAATTGCAAAATATGCTCTGAAAAATTCACTAGTGGACTCTCTAACAGACTGACACCATAAGAACAATTTCAAAAATTTCAAAGTTAATGTATTTTTTGTTCTATGTGCCTTATAATAGACAACTTCTGAAAGTACAGGAAAAACATGCTATGAAATCACACAAATGAAGGTGCTGTGACACCAAACGGGTGGGTCAGGACACCACAGGAAATGTAGAGATTTCCAAAGAAGGGGTCTTATGGAATAAAGCTCACAGCTTGCTTTAGGGTTCACCCCTCATGATAGAGCGTCTGAGTTTAGCCAAATGCATGTCTCATACCCATCACAGCACCAGAATGCAGAGTCGCCCTTTCCTAAGAACCTCTGAGCTTTTGCCCATCAACCCGGCCCTCCCCTGCAACCACTAATCTCACTGTCCCCACAGGCTGCCTTTGCCAGGATATCAGAGTTGGAATCATACAGAATTTGGTCTTTTCCGATTGGCCTCTTTCACTTGGCAACATGCATTTAAGGTTCCTCCACGTCTTTCCATGACTTGGTAACTTTTTTACACTTTTTTAAAAGATTTATTTTTATCTATTTATGCATACAAAAACTGGGGTGTAGGCCAGAGGTGCAGGGGGTGAGAGGATTCAGCAGAGACAGAGTGGGGAGCAGAACAGGCAAACTGACTGAAATACACTGCTGTAGGGAGCCGCAGGGGAGACAGGAGAGGTCTGATGTGCCACGTGGGTCAGCACCCTGGCTGGGGATCAAGTTCATGCTGCAGATAGCTTGATAGCACTGAGATCTAATGCTTGTGACACCAGGGAGGCTCCCCCCCTCCCTTTTTTTTAAACACTGTGAATAACATTCTATTGTTTGGATGTATCCCAACCTGTTCATCCACTCACTCACTGAAGGACAACCTTAGAAGTTTCTAAGGTTTAGCAATTATGAATAAAGTGGCTGTGAACCTCTCTGTACAGGCTTTTGTATGGACATGTTTTCAACTCCTCTGGGTAAAACCAAGAAGAGTTACTGCTGCATCTGATGGTAAGAACTGGGTTAGCTTTAAAAGAAAGCATCCTCCACAGTGGCTGCAGCACGCTGAGTTCCCACGGGCAATGACAAGGGTAGTCCCTGTTGCTCCACCTACCTGCCTACATGGGTGTTTGGAGGTGAGCCGTTCTCGCAGGTGGTAGTGGTGTCTCACTCTGTTTCAATTTGTGACTCCCTAAAAACATAATGTCCACATCTTTTCACAGCTTATTTGCCATCTGTGTATCTTCTTTGATGAGCTATCTGTTAAAACTGTCTGTTAAAACTTTGCCTATTTTTAAATTGGGTTGTCTGTATTCTTATTAGTTTTCAGGGCATTCCTTACGTATCGAGATAGCAGTCCATCAAACCATCTTTTGCAAATACTTTCTACCCGCCTGTAGTCTGTCCCAGTTTACACAGTAGTCTAGGCAATAAATGTTCTTACTCATTCATTCTTTCTCTGTTCCTTTCTTCTGTCATAATCTACAGCATCATGACACTTCCATCTTAACTGTTCTTTAATTTTCAAACACCTAATGACTAATATGCTTCACTTTCTTTTGGTTGGGTAGGGAAAGAATTTTCAGTCATTGGCCAACTTTTCAAGGCTTGGGAAGATGGATTTACAATACAGCAACATAAAAATGAACACAGTGTTCTTCTATAATTACTATTCTAATCCCCCATATAATTTATTATTCTATCACTCTTCAATAATTCTACTCTTGCCAATACTTGATGGCACTGTTGAACCTTTTAATTTTTTTCAGTTAAAATCAATCATGGGGACCTCCCTGGAGGCACGGTAGGTTGAGTGACGCACTGTGAAGCATCCGCGGCACAGAAGCACGAGTTTGATCCCCGACCAGGGAGCGGGCCCACATGGTGCAGCAGACCTCTCCTGCCTCTCCCGAAGCTTCCCCTCAGCAGTGTATTTCAGTCGATCTGCCTGTTCTACTCCCCACTCTGTCTCTGGTGAATCCTCTCACCTCCCACAACTCTGGCCAGTACCCCAGCTCTTGTATGCATAAATAAATAAATCTTAAAAAAAAAATCAATCATGAAATTTTCAGTAAAGCAGTATATACTGCATTTACCTCTTTCCTGGAATTCTGAAGAAGAGTTAAAGGAATAAAAAGGACATAACCCACAAAGACATGGGAGAGGGGACGACAGCAGAACAAGAGAATTTTGGAAGATGAAAAAAAGTACATGAATCAAAGAAAAAAAAAATACTGTAACCATGAAAGAAAAGAAAGCTCTGAAAAGCAAAAATAACAGAAGGATTATTGAAAACAAAAAATTCAGGGCCCTCCCCTGGTGACACAGTGGTTAAGCAACGCACTATGAAGCAAAATGCAGCCACTGCAGCACAAGTTCGATCCCTGCCGCCGGCCAGAGAGGTGACTCACATGGCACAGCAGACCTCTCCTGCCTTGCCTGCTGCTCCCCTCAGCAGGGTATTTCAGCCAATCTGCCCATTCTGCTCCCCACTCTGTCTCTGGTGAATTCTCTCACCTCCCGCACCTCTCGCCTATACCCCAGGCTCTTGTATGCATAAATAAATAAATCTTACATCTTAAAAAAAAAAACAAAAAATTCACAGGAAAAAAAATGCAAAAGAACAGCAGAAGCTAAAGCTGAGAACATCATCTAGAAAACAGAAGACAAACGGAAGATAAGAAATATTAAGGAAAATTAGGCTATTGTTCTATTAGATCAAATATCTAAAGCAATTTCAGACCAAACACATGCACAATTCACTAAAGAAATACTATAGGAAAAGTTTGCATAATTTAAAGGCTTGAGTCTCCATATTAGAAAGTCCACCTGCCAAGCACAGTGGGGAAAAAAACCCCACAAATAAGATCAAAGTCTAGCATTCCTGACCAATATCCAATATCCATGCCCCCCATTCTCTCTTAAAAGAATCCTAATCTGTTTAGGCAGCAATTTACTCAGTGAAAGTAGCTCCCTTCCCACAATTCCTAAAGTTGTAGGCATTCATGCAACCCTTTTCTGTCCAACACATGGGGCCTCTCAAGCAGCTTTCTGAAAGGACACACTAGCTGCTGTCTCTTCTTCAACAGAAGAAAACCATCTTGCGAACAGCAGCACTAGTAAAGGCCTCATGCTCAGAATGGCTGAGTGAACACTGGAAAGACTCCAGCTTCCGGTAGCAGCACCGAATGGCTGCAGCACCCAGGCAATGTGATCCAGGCCTTTCTTGTTGACTGAGACAAATACATCCCAGATATAAGTCACTGTTTATGGGAATTTCTGTCATGTGAACTTTTTGGAACATGCCTACCACATTGCTAATAAATATATCTGGGCAAATACAAGATCCTAAAATCTTCCAAAGGAAAACGAAGGTCATATATAGAAAGGATAGAAATCTGAATGCCTTCACATTCTAACAGCAACACAGAGCACTAGAAGGGAGAAATGCCTTCAAATGCTGAGAATATGTTCAGTTAAATCATCGATCAAATCTAACACCAGGGTGAATATGTTTTCCAACGCACACAATCTCCAAAATGTGTCTCTCATGTACCCTTTTCTTAGGAAACTCTTGGAAGATATACTACACCAAAATAATGGTATAAATCATATAAAGGAGAAAAATGTGAGGCTCAGGAAATGAGCATTTGGGGATGTCTTTAAATGACAGTCCCACTGTAGGATAAAGAAAGAAACAGCCCAAAGAGGAGCTATAACATGAGGGCTTCTGGGGAATGGTTTCAGGAATGATTGTGATATGCCTCAAAACAAGTAAGACAGGTGACTTCTAATTTCTCTATCCTTTTTGTTTTTTTATTTCACATACACAAAAAGGATTATTTTAGGCAGACAAAAAAAAGATTTGTATTACATTTTTTAAAGATAAATACACAAATATATGACAGCTAAGATTCCACTACAATATAAACTAAAAGCCTATCCTTTAGAAAATGAAATAACATACCTTTGTAAGGATGGTTTTACCATAATTTTTTGTGCTGGTCAAACCACTGTTCAAGTAGATATTTTTCTTCCCAACAGGGCTATAGTAAGCTACAGGGAAAAGAAACAGAAACAGATTGCTTGTTCAGTGCAGAATCATAACCTAAGCAGTGTGCTACGCCAGCATCACAATCACAGAGCACGAACTTACCCTTTGGACAGACACCACCATGACTGTTTGCTCTGGGAGAACCAACGTAAGCTAGCCCAAGAGTTCCCATATCAAAATCTTGGTATGTGAAAAGATGTGCTAGGCAGACTTTAGATGCTTCTTCAGCTATGTCAAAGCTAAATTGCTTTAAAGAAAAAAAAAAGGGGGCATTAGTTTAAATGGTATTTCAACCAAACAGTCCAGAACTGAACAGAACCACCAGTGGCTGCAGGTCTGCACCAGCAACCCCCTGAACGCAGCACGGTGCTCCTCTCAAGGGCTCTCACTTACCTTCCTAGGTGAGCAGTACTGTCAAGAAGAGGGGAGCACTTGAGAACTTTTAGAGCTGCTCACAACTAAACTACCATTTCTTTTAGGGCGGGGCTGGTACAACCCAGCACTGGGCACATTCCAGCTCTCAGCGGCTCAGAACCTTGACAGTTCAAGAACCTCGGCCCTTAAACCAACAGTGATCCCTTCAAGTACTTCACATTTTCTTTATTTTAAATTTGCTTTGGTTTTATAATGGATAAGTAGAAACATGTAAGAAAATATATATACTTAGTTCTATGTTATTTAAGATTAAAATTCATTTACGTGAACACTGGTGCTCTGGATTTCTTTTTAAGATTTTATTTATTTATGCACACAAGAGCCGAGGTGTAGGTCAGAAGTGCAGGGAGGTGAGAGTTTTCACCAGAGACAGAGTGGGGAACAGAACAGGCAGATCAACTGAAATACACTGCTGAGGGGAGCAGTGGGGAGACAGGAGAGTCTGCTGCGCCATGTGGGTCAGTTCCCTGGCCAGCTGGGAATCGAACTCATGCTGCATTGACTGCTGATAGCTTCACAGTGCTGAGACGTTAACCCCTTACACCACCAGGGAGGCCCTGTGGATTTGTTTATTTTAAATAAAAAGACCTCCTCAAATTACTTTAAAACCTCTCTGCAGTAGTACAACTTACAAAGACCATGATTTTTTTAAAGCTTAGCAAGAGGTGCCAGGAAGTGTGTAAGAATAAGCGTTCCCAGGATGCTACTCTGGTCACACTGGGATTTAGACAGCTTGTGGTTACACAGTAAAGCTTCTGGAAATGTAGAAGCCTCAGGGAAGAGAACTGGGAAGGAGCATATGAAATTCCAAGTTGTTTTCTCCTCTGTCCCTCCCCAGCACAGGCTGGTTGAAGGCCCACAAAGCAGAGCTGTGCTCGGTCAGCCTAGGAAGCAGCCATCCGGTCCCTCAGCCCTGGCCCCGCTGCGGCGCCTACTCATGCAGCTGGCTACGGGCAGGCCGTCCGGCCTAGCTTTAGGCGGTGAGGGCTCGACGGCCGCCTCCGGCCCCTCAGCCCTGGCCCCGCTGCGGCGCCTACTCATGCAGCTGGCTACGGGCAGGCCGTCCGGCCTAGCTTTAGGCGGTGAGGGCTCAACGGCCTCCATTCAGAAACCCCTAGCTTGCCTGACCGCCCTAACCTGCCTCCAGGTGGAGATGTATCTGCAGACAGGGCCTCTATAAAGGTAAAACGGGTCACAGGAGTGGGCCTGATTCAGTGACTAATGGTCTCAGAGGAGACAGAGGGAAGAGAGTTACGTGTTCGCCAAGAAGACCGACTTCAGAATGAAACCAACTTTGCAAAATACCTTAACCTCAGACTTTTTCTTTTTAGGATTTTTCTTTTTTAAGATACTTATTTCTGCATACAAGAATTGGGGTACAGACCAGAAAGTGTGGGGGGTGAGAGAATTCACTCAGAGACAGAATGGGGAGAAGAACAGGCAGACTGACTGAAATACACTGCTGAGGGGAGCAGCAGAAAAGACAGGGGAGGTCTTCTGCGCCATGTGGGTCAGCTCTCTGGCCGAGGATTGAACTCGTGCTGCAGTGGCTGAGGATGCTTCATAGTGTGGTGCTTAAACCCTTGCACCAAAAGGGTGGCCACTGGTCTCAGTCTTTTAACCTCTAGACTGTATGAGAAAAAAATTTCTATTTTGGGGCCTCCCTGCCAAAGGGGCTATGTCTCAGCACTATGACGCTATTGGCAGCCAATGCAACCAGCTAGGGAACTGACCCACATGGTGCAGCAGACCTCTCCTGCCTCGTCCGCTGCTCCCCTCAGCAGTGTATTTCAGCTGATCTGCCTGTTCTGCTCCCCACTCTGGTGACTCCTCAGCACCCCCTCACTTCTGTCCTGCACCCTAGCTCTTCTATGTATAAATAAATAAATTTCTGTTGTTTAAGCTCATAGCCTTCGGTTCTTTGTTACTGGCAGTCCTGGTAGATAAGATACTTGCTGGCCTCTTCAGAAGAGCACTATGGAAGGTGCTATCTCCATCTACCTACAGGATGCTATCTCCATCTACCTACCTACAGGATGGCTAGTGGGTCAAACTACGTGAGGCTGCTCAGTGCTGGAGATGCGGTACTCAAAGCATCTCAAGCTGGACAAAGAGCTGAAAATGGTCTTTGAGCCCAGCTTTGAACACTTGATTTCAGTTTTGTGAGACCCAATCACAGAATCAAGATGAACATGGATTAAGCCATGGAAATTAGATAAATACAAATGTTGCTTTATGCTGCCAAATTTGTGATGATTTGTTAGAGTAGCAACAGGAAACTAGACCTCTTTCACATGAGAAGATACACACTAATCACTTTATAGATAATTTTATAACGAAGCAGTAGGATACACAATCTCAAGCACTAACATCTTTTGGACACACAGACTAAATCATAAAGATAAGAAGTCATGTGGCATAGAATGTTCAGGTTAACAATCTTAGCTTTGCATACCAAACAAAAAATTTTAAACTTCTACAGAGAAATCTGAGATTTCCAAGTTATATTTTTACTATCTAATGCATTTTCACACCGTTTCACAATTCAGACCTAAGATAATCACTGATAAGTTTCAAAGAGACCTAAACAAAACAGTGTGCGGAATACAGACAAAGCGGTAGCCAGCTATTTTCTAACAAGAACTACTACTTGATCAAGGTCTCAGAGACACTGAGACTAGGAAGCATTATTAGCTAGCACTTTCCATTTTCACAGCCTTTGTGCCCCTCTTGCTGTTGGCCCCTCTACCTGAGTCACTGTCAGATCAGCCAGGAGGGGCTTCTCGTGGGTCACTTTATTATTTTACACCTTGTTAGCGCAGATGACCCACAGGTCAGAGATCACATGGTGGGCGAAGGCATCACAGCCAGGATTTCACCCACCTCAAGCAGCATCTTCACATCCCAAGCATCCTTTTCTTCATTTGGAAAACTTTTTGCCATGTTGTAGTGCTTTTCGCCAGGTCTGACCACTTGTGGAGACTTGAGAATGCGAATCTATACTTAAAGAGATAATACACTTAGAACACTTCAGAAAAAAATCACAAGACTGAAATCACAGGGCACTGTCTTAGCTATTGAAAAAAGAGATCTACCATTCCAAAAAAATGTTTCAGAACTCAAATTCTACATTCTCCAGTTCTAATATTCAATGTTTAAGAACTAACAATCATATAATATGGAAAGCTTCTGTGTCAATGAATGATTTATAAAGCTATACATGAACGCCTAAATTTTCATTTCCTCTACAATTAGACGGGGGGGGGGGGGAAATGACAACCTGGGTTCTATGAGTCTACAGTATTTATTCCAACTGTTGTCAGTACTTCAAAGATGAGAGTAAGATGCATACTACTGCACATCACAGGAACAAAATGTAATGAATAGGCTTTTCCTTGGACATACAGTATACACCCTTATTACTCCTGCCTAGAAAATGGAAAGGAGCGAAGGCTTTCTCCAGAGGAGATGAAACCTATGGATGGTGAGGTGGGAAAAGAAACAAAGCCATGCACAGCCCCATTATTCCTGCATCTTCTGAGCTGCCTGCCTGCAGAGGGGAAGAGTCTGGGGTGCTCTGTCCCCACGTGGTCAAAGCTCACTGGAGTGGGCTTTCCAGCTCTTTGGTGGTGGGTAGTTAAGGTCTGTTCTGAGATGAAACAGCTAAAAACTTGACATGACTATCCACATGAACGACATTCTGCAAGCCATCTGCTACCGTTATGGAACTCTTATTTTTATTTCCTAGATCACACTTTTTCTTTTTTTTTTTTAAGATTTATTTATTTATGCACATAAGAGCTGGGGTACAGGCCAGAGGTGTGGGTGGTAGAGGGTCCACCAGAGACAGAGTGGGGAGCAGAACAGGCAAACTGAGTGAAACACACTGCTGAGGGAAGCAGCGGGCATGGCAGGAGAGGTCTGCTGTGCCATGTGGGTCCCCTCCTTGGCCGGCAGCAGGGATCGAACTCGTGCTGCAGTGGCTGCGCTCTGTTTCATAGTGCGTTGCTTAACCCACTGCGCCACCAGGGAGGCCCGATCACACTTTTTCTTAACTGATCACAGCTTCCGAAGACAAAAGGACCTTTACTTATTGGGCCCTCAAAATTCAAACATAGTATATCTGCAAAAAATGAGGCAGCTTTGTGTGCACCAATACAGAATGATCTTTAACACATTTGTGAAATGAAAAAGCAAGGTGCAAGAGTACAACATACCCCAATGTGTCAAATACACACATATACATACACATGCTCTCCATGCATAAAATTGCTCTGCAAAGATACACATGAAAATAGTGACTGGATGCCTCTAGGGAAGGAACTGGTTTGACAATGGAAAGAGGTTAAGGAGACTTACTTTTCACTGGCTTTTGTACCATGTGTGTACATTACCTATTCAAATAATAACTTAAAAAAGAAAATGCAAAACAGTAAAAGAATAGAAAAGGGAAAAAATTTTCTTAGTTTTATACAAGTGCTATAAACATTTAACATGTATAAGTATGATGCATGATTTCAATTATTTTAATCTCTAAATTCTACAGAACCTATAAGAATAAGGCTAATATAAAGAGCTGGAAAAATTAGACAGTAAATTTCACTTCAAAATGTCTGTGTATCCAAAACAATACCCAATTTCAAAAGTTTTTTTAATTAGTCTTATAAACAAGCAATTTTTACTACAAAACAAAGTTAAGACAATGTCAACAAATCACTGCTAGACACACTCCTCATGGGCCTATTATAAGAAGTCGGGAAATTCTGGGGAAAAGGATCTAATGATTCTGCAGGTACAAATGCCTTATAAATGTACACAGTATTTTTGAGCAAATTTTCTCACTGAGAATTCAACAACTCTACCTAAAGACATAAAGCATAATCAAAGCAGTAACAATGCAGGAGGAAAAGCCCACAAATTCAGAGCAGAGAGCTCACATCAGTATAAAAAGGCATTTTTGCCTAAAACAAGTCTAAGAACAAAAGTCTTCACAATATATAAATATCTACACACTGTATAACTTACCGATAATATCAATGACATCTGGAAATATTTATTTATGATTAAAGCTGAAGATAAGTTTTTGGGTTTGACTACAAATGACAAGAATTTATACCACATAATTTAGAAGATTAACACAGGCCACACCCTTGATAAATACCTGCTCTATCTGTATTCCATAACCTTTAAAGCCTGCGTTGTCCCATGAAGTATTCCGATAGATGTCATCAACTCTGTCAATCAACTCTATCTGTGTGCATAAGAGAGAGAGGGAAAGGTATTGTATATATCCTTACCACTATTTACAATGTAAACTCTGCAGGGATTCAAAATAAGTCAGTTTAGAGAAAATGCTATTGCAAGTTTCTACTCTTTATCGCTGACAGGTCTAACAAAGAAATTATTCCTAGAACCAAACTTAATTTGTTATCAGAACAAAACAGTGGGAGAGTTTATCCCAAATTTCAGATACTCAACTGTATGTGGAACCAAAATATTAAATAACAGGCTTTTTAACAACTGCCATTTTAATCAATTACAAAAATAAAACTTAAAAGCAATCAATTTACCTAAAATATTCCCCTCTAAGAAGTGTACTGTCTTCACTCTATCTCTTGGCTAGAACCTTAAATATTTGCCTCAGAAAGGCCAGGAGCAGAGCCAAATACCATGAGCCTGTTCCCCAACCTCACAGGGCAAAGCTCATACCTACGCTCAGGTCAGAGAGCCAGAGGGATGTTAGGATTCCACCATTCCTTCTCTCTCCTTCCCGATTCAGGAAGTGGGGAGGGGGCAGAAAATACTCAGGGTAGGGGGAAGAGACAACAGCCCAAGAGCAATTCAAACTACATGAGAACAAAATGCCCCCAAATGGGTTACATGAGATTTGTTCTGACAAGTGTGAAGCACATTTTTATAAGGCTCTGTCCTTTGCTTCTAAGTAACTGTAAGGTTACGACAGACACTTAATTTCCAAAATTATACCTCACATTGAATTCATATTCTTGGGGTAAATAACAGAAGTAAATTGAGAGGCGTCCTTAAAATAAAACCCGTATTAAGAAGGTTTTTCTTTTTCTTTCACAATTTATTTTTATTTATTTATGCATACAAGAACTGGCCAGAGGTGTAGGTGTTGACAAGATTCACTAGAGACAAAGTGGGGAGCATAACAGACAGACTGAAATACACTGCTAAGGGGAGCAGCGGGTGAGACAGGAGAGGTCTGCTGCACCATATGTGGGTTAGTTCCCTGTGGGGGATCAAACTCGTGTCACAGTGGTAGTAGCTTGATAGTGCTTAGACTTTAACCCCTGTGCCACCAGGGAGGCCCTAAGAAGCAGCTTTTTCAAGTAAGAATGTCTCTTACTTGGAAACAAGAATTACAGTGACTACACACACTACTCCTACTAGATTCATAATAAATTCTTTCACTTGACATGGAAGGGAAGTGGGAGGGAGGGTATGAAGAAAACAGGATGGGAAAACCAAGGCAATGAGAAAGACGTCTTTACTGCACTCAGTTCTTGTACAGAGAATTGAGTATGAATAGCTGTATTCTTTCATTCCCTCAATGGAGAATGAGCTCATACTAACAAAAAAGGCCAGTGAAATATGATTCTCTGGACTTAAAAAAATTGCAATAGTAAATCCTTCTAAATCTACTGTCAATAGTTCTGTAATTTTCATATTATTGCCCTGTGGTGAACTCTGACCAGGAAAGTCCACTTATTTCATGCAGATATATATCACAGTAACTGGCCATTTCATAAGACATAAGCCAAACTAATCACATTTTCTCAAATTCCCATATAAGTAAAACTAAGGTAGGTTCCCACAAGGACTCTTCCTCTCACTCTGGAGCACATGCCACATGTCACGAACAGGGCACTCTCATCATCCAACTTGTATAAAGGGAGGCCAGTGTCACGGCTCCTGGCTCTTCCTAACCCTAATACACACCAAAGTTCCAATGTGTAGAACTACTAGCTCGAAGGTAAAATGCATTTTCAAGAATTTGAAACTTGAATCTCTGTACAATAATGTAAAGATTTCAGAGGACAGCCTTCAAACATCTTAAGAAATAATAGAACATGTGAAGTAGATCTGATTTCATTACGTTTCAAATTATAGAAGTCTTCTTTTAACTGGAATTTGCCTACCTACATGAATTTCTTTTGTCCAATTACCTTATCCAATATTGAATACTTACTAAGTAATTTGTGGTTGTACTCTCTTCCCCTCTGCCCATGTATTTGTAAAAGCGATGATCTGCTACCACCAGTAATTTACAGGTGTTCTTCAAGGGATTAGGCTCAGCTCTTCTCTTCACCCGATGAACAAGCTCTAATATGAATTTGTATGCACTATTAAATCAAAATTCATCAAAACAAGGAGTTTTTTTTATATTAACACTTTAAATCTAGCACATTCTTGAAATAAACATTGTTTGTGTTTAGTACCCTTAAAGGTATTTTGAACAAGAATTTGGAGGAAGACAGAAAAGTGAAAAGTAACATGAAGTATTTAAATTCTGTATTTAAAAATTACAGAATTCAAAACCAAGAGAAAGTGCTTCCCCTTCCTAAGATGAGGAAACTTTTTAAAGGTACTTAACAATCAATCACCTGCAAAGCTGTCATTTTTCTTCTAGAACTTGTCTACAGATAAAGTAATGGTAAAAATATCAAGATAATCAAACATTAAAAGTTAGTTTGTATTAATAAGATATTTTTCTTGGCAAATAACTGAACTGTTTAAGAATTTCTCTACCGATGTACTGAAATGCTAGTAGTAAAGGTTTTCCTGAAGACACGTCTCCAGACGGTTGCATGTTTTAAATACTCTAAAATGATCTGTCCCAAGACTGGTCATCATTTTCTTCCTAAATAAATAGCAGAGACCTTTTTGATGCCAACATCTCAGAAATTACATAAACAATATAAGGAGTGTTTTTCCTATGGCAATATTTAGTCATTTCCAAATATCTGGAAATAAAAAATACTTCCCTCAGATCATTAAATTTCCCCTTTCCCCAACCCCTACTTTTAGGTTTAGTCTTTATCATTACTATTACTTTCTAATGTTTTTAACTCTTCCATTATAGACAAAAGAATTAAGAATTTCTAAACAAGACCGTATTTTCAAGTCAAACGCTATAGTTACTTGATAATCATGCTACTTTTCATCCCTAACAACCATCCCTACTGAAGAAAGACAGTTGCAATCCTTGTTTTTTTGTACGAAATATATTTTTTAAGTCTTACCATCAGGTGGCTCTCTATCCTCCAGTCCTTTTGGAAGCAACTCTTCATTATCTGCATTTATATAACCACACACTTTTGGAGACTGCAAACGTGAAACATTCTTGATATCTTCAGATTTATAAACTAACACTCTTTTGTCTTCAGTATCATTAATTAGTCTCCAAAGTGGCTGAAACGGAAAACATAACTGTGATGCTAAAAATAAGAATTCTTAAAATTCCCTAATCTTGGAGCCCTCAGAGATGTCTGTGCCCCACTATTATGATAATTAACTTATCTGAGCATTAACTTCTCCCATTCGGTAAAGTAGTGGTAATTCCTGTCTCAAAGACTACATAAGATAAACAATCCACTTACAAAGATTTCATAATAGAGGCAAGCATTACTACTAATAAAAACAAATATTACCACCATTACTAACAAGACACCTGGAAAAAATGATCAATTACGGGTTGTAAAATGGAAAACAACAACAAAAATCTATGAAGGAGATTTTGAAGCTAACTAGAGATTTTAACTATGTTATTTGATAATACTGTAGAACTAGCTTCATTTTTTCAGTGATTCAGTTTTATTGTGGTAATGTAAGAGACACACACTTTATTTTTTTAAAAAAGATTTATTTATTTATGCATACAAGCACTGGGGTACAGGCCAGAGGTGTGGGGGGTGAGAGGATTAACCACAGACAGAGCGGGGAGCAGAACAGGCAGATCAACGAAGTACACTGCTGAGGGGAGTAGTGGGCAAGGCAGGAGAGGTCTGCCTCGCCATGTGGGTCCCCTCTCTGCCCCGCAGCAGGGATCGAACTCGTGCTACAGTGGCTGCGGTTTGCTTCATAGTGCGTTGTTTAACCCACTGCGCCACCAGGGAGGCCCCAGAGACACACACTTTAGTATTCAGAGGTGAAGTCTCCCAAAGAAGTATTTAGAAAAGCTAGGAATCTAAGTAAATTTAACTTGAATCCTAAATGCATCTATTTGGAACTAAGAACTGACAAATTGAAAAGTACCTATATCCCAGACAGCCCCCCCCCAAAAATTATTCTAACGAGATATGCAGACATGCATTTTCACAGAAACAATGCTGAGTTCAGTACATGGTTTCATGTCTCTGAACATGAGAGATTATTTTTCTCAGCCTTCTTTGCAGGCAGGATCTAGAATGTGTGTGGAAGTGATATAGGCCACTTCCCTGTCTGGCCCTTACAATCACCCTGTTGGATTCTTAGTTCTGTTCCCTTCTATGACAACCTCAAAGGCCATGTAATCTCAACATCTGCTCAAAGCTGCACCGTGGAGGATCACTTGACCCCCACTGAACCTGACGAGTGAGCAAAGAACTTCCACTATACGCAGCTACTGAGCCATGGAGCAGTGGAAGGGAAGCCCTGGTACAGTCTAGACAGCTTCATCTGGTTTCCAGACTATTCCCTGTCACTGAGATTATCTTGACTAGATGCCCAGTTGTTCACATTTAAAGTTGCTCATCATATAAATTTTATTTCAAAAATTAGTAACAAAATAATGGGTAATCTTTATAGTTTCTAAATTTTTTCAGAAAGCAAATAATTTTTTAAAAAAACATACTTTTTAAAAAAAGTATTGACTTTGGGCCTCCCTGGTAGCACAGTGTGTTAAGCACTGCACTATGAAGCATCCTCAGCCACCATAGCACGAGTTTGATCCCCAGCCAGGGAGGGGGCCCACATGGCACAGCACACCTCTCCTGCCTCGCCTGCTGCTCCCCTCAGCAGTGATTTTCTGTCGATCTACCTATTCTGTTCCCCATGCTGTCTCTGGTGAATCCTCTTACCTCCCATGCCTCTGGCTTGTACCCAGCTCTTATATGCATAAATAAATCTTAAAAAAAAAATACAAGTATTGATTTCAAAGAGTAAGTAAATGTAAGACCTGAAGAACTGATTTATTCTAGAATGGGTATATTTATGGCATTAGCTCATTTACTTTGTGCTAATTTTCTGATTCTTTTTGGTATGCTAGACACCCCAAACACTGATATTAGAGTTCACACATTAATACACTAAAATAAACTGCAAGACCAGAGACAGACATTTCTTTCTCACAGTGATAAATGAACAAAAAACTAAAGTCTACACAGTTTAGATATTAAAACTTACAGTATTATACCATGGACACCCTGTCTTTCCCTAATCAGCACTCACCTGGACTTGAAACTTTTATTTTGACCAAATTCAATTACAATTTACTACAGGCATTCTGTTTTGATGATATCCTAGCTATCTAGAATACTCCTTTTCCTAGAAACAGAGAGTTACTCCATCCACAAATCTGTGGCAACCATTTTGCTCTTGGGATTAGTATCCAACACACGGCTATGTGTCACACGCCAGTGGCTGGCCTGGTCTTGGGTTCTACTGCTAGTGCTTCAACAGAAGAGGGTTCTGAGTCTGAGTTTCCTAATTTTCTCTTTTAGCTTCTCAGACCACATAAACTACCACTCTTCACTGATCATGCAATGACCAAGACACTCCCACATGTCTAGAAGAGAAAGCGAAAAATAGACCTTATCTTCAACTGTGATAATGTTTGTATTTATAGGAGGATTACTAAAAAAGAAGGCAAACGAGTCAGAGGAAGTGTTTCCTCTTCCTATTACCTAACCCCCATGTGACGTACTCTCAGTTACGGTTCTTAAAAAATACAGGGCACATTATATGACAGCCTCTTAGACATATATAAAATATTACTTTTTTAAAAATTCATCTACTTTTCTTTACTCATCTACTTTCCTGGTTAAAAATCATTATATACAAGGAGAATCATTATATACAAGGAGACACAAGGAGAAACAAGGATAAAGATTTTTTTTCTTCTTTAAACAACTAAGAAAGAGCTTTTTTAGGGCCTCCCTGGTGGCGCAGTGGGTTAAGCAACACACTATGAAGCAGACCTCAGCCACTACAGCACGAGTTCGATCCCTGCTGCCAGCCAGGGAGGGGACCCACATGG
>JAGFMF010011799.1:7770470-7824665 GCA_019455555.1 Galemys pyrenaicus | reverse complement strand
GCTGTGCCCGCTGCTCCCCTCAGCAGTGTACTTCCGTTGATCTGCCTGTTCTGTTCCCCGCTCTCTGTGGTGAATCCTCTCACCCCCCTACACCTCTGGTCTGTGCCCCAGTGCTTGTATGCATAAATAAATAAATCTTAAAAAAAAAAAAAAACCTTCAAGAAGCAAAGAAGCTTACAACTTACGCAACAATTTTTTAGCGTCTGTTTCCTAGAAAACACCATGCCTGTGGTTTTACTACATCAGCTCTGCAAACATCCCTGAGGTATTATCTTCATTTTACAGATGAAGAAACAAGACCCAGAGAAGTAAGTCACTTGTCTAAGATTGCAAAGCTAATGTACCAGGGAACTGGGATTTAAACGTGGGCCTGTTAGGCTGCAAACTCCAAATTTTGCTGACGTCATATCATTCAAACTGCTTAAAAATAGTCTTGCTTTTCTTGGATCTTCTGCTTCTTGGTCTCCTACTTTTTTCTGACATACCAACACAACATGATCTTTTTTTACTCCCTCTAAATTCTGAAGTCCCTTGCAATATCGTCCTTCTTGCGCCATTTGTCTTGCCCCACAAACATTATAAAACGGTTAAAAGTGAACTGTGTCTTATTCGTCACACTATCCTCACCTCACAAAACCCACCACAGAACCTGGCGCAAAACAATGAGCCTATGTTCACAAATTCTTCATGCTAAGATGTTGATACAATTCCTTAGTTCAGCTTTCCGGATACAGGTTTGCACATGAGTCAGTTTCATTTAAGATCATAATCACTCCTACCATCTGAGAAACTTAACCACATTGCTGTCAGTAACAGAGGTCAGGAGCTTTCAAAGAGTGGCCTCTCACACCATTAACTCCTGGGAATTTGTTGGAATTGTCAATTTTCAGGTCTCTCCTCAGTCCTACTGGATCAGAAATTCTTGGGACAAAGCCCAAAAATCTGTATAATATGCTTCCCAGCTGATACTGACACACATTCAAACTTGAGAACCACTGAACTAGGCCAGTCATGAATAAGCAAAGAAAACACTCTTTCAGGACAAAGATGTTCACTGTTCAGATTTACATTATATTTAAGAACAAAAAAAAAAAAAACCCAGAAATTAATTAATAACTGGGAAATACTGTTAACAACAGGTTTTTAAGAACACAAGGAAATACTTATGTCATATTAAATAAACTAAGGTGGGTACTACATGATCTTAACTATGTGTAAAAATAGACCTCGGGAAAAAACAAGGGCAAGAAATTATCATCATCTTCACGCATATTTTCTGTAACAAGCACTTTTTTCAACAGTTTGTTAAAGCACTATAAATTACGTAACTAAAGTGTTTCAATTGTAATTTATCCTCTTTAATAACTAGGTATCTCAATTAGATGTCCCTGAGCCACTACAAACGCCTGGTAAAAGCTTTCCCTTTGTGCAACTACTGGAGCTACCGCTCCTGCTTCTGTCTTTTTGTGAGCAAGTCATCTTCAGATACTCCCATCGGGCCTCCCTGGTGGCGCAGTGGGTTAAGCAACAAACTATGAAGCAGGCTGCAGCCACCGCAGCACGAGTTCGATCCCTGCTGCCGACCAGGGAGGGGACCCACATGGCATAGCAGACCTCTCCTGCCTCACCCGCTGCTGACCTCAGCAGTGCTTTTCGGTCAGTCTGCCTGTTCTGTTCTCCACTCTGTCTGGTGAATCCTCTCACCTCCCTGGACTCTGGCCTGTACCCCAGCTCTTGTATGCATAAATAAATAAATCTTTAAAAAAAAAAAAAACAGATACTCCCATCGAACTTCACTTTCAAATACCCAACCATTAGTAAGCGCAATGTTCTACAAACTTTCCCACCAAGTTTTACATTTCACCCCCATCCCTGAGAGTTTCTTTAAAAAAAAAAAAGATTTATTCTTATTTATTTATGCATACAAGAGCTGGGTTGTAGGCCAGAGGTGCGGGGAGGTGAGAGTATTCACCAGAGACAGAGTGGGGAGCAGAACAGGCAGACAGACTGAAATACCCTGCTGAGGGGAGCAGCAGGTGAGAGAGAGGTCTGCTGTACCATGCGGGTCAGCTCCCTAGTGGGGAATCTGAACTCAGGCAAACTCAGGCTGCGGTGGCTGGAGATAGCTTGGTAGTACTGAGACCTTAGCCCCTGTGCCACCAAGAGGCCCCTGAATAGAGTTTATTCTTTATCCACATCCAATCTCTCAACAAACTTAAGTACAAACTACTTGCCTCCTTAGAGTTTAAGACAGACACGACTAGAAAATGCCTCAAAAACTATCTGTCCTAGCTCATGGTGTGGAGGTAGTCTATTTTTTAAAACTGCACATGGCTGCATAACACCTCCCAGGGTGACAATTGCACTAAACAACTGCGCTTCTCTCCTCTCAACCAGCCACCAACACAAATGAGAAAACAACAGCCCATTCAGGCCAGACTGGAGAGCTGCATCATGTAGGTGTCCCCCACCCACCCCTCCCTACTCTTCTCTGCCAAGTGCTCTGTTCCCTCCTCTGGCTCCTCTCCTCAGAGACCCCACCCTTCCTCGCTGCATCTGTATCTTCTCCATCCCCACCTGCCCCCCTCCGTTTTTGCCCACACATTCTGCACTTTCCCCTTTCCACAAGGCCCCATCTATTCATTTATTCAACAGATAGATATTTATTGAGAATCTCCTACTTTCCTCAAGCATTGAGCATTTAATGGAGAAAAAGGGAAATATATTTCCAATATTGTGACACTGAGAGAGAAAGATCCCCACACAAAGAATATAAAGAGGGGCCTCCCTGGTGGCGCAGTGGGTTAAGCAACGCACTGTGAAGCAAACCGCAGCCACTGCAGCACGAGTTCGATCCCTGCTGCCGGCCGGGGAGGGGACCCACATGGCGCAGCAGACCTCTCCTGCCTCGCCCGCTGCTGCCCTCGGCAGTGTGTTTCAGTCAGTCTGCCTGTTCTGCTCCCCACTCTGTCTGGTGAATCCTCTCACCTCCCTGAACTCTGGCCTGTACCCCAGCTCTTGTATGCATAAATAAATAAATCTTTAAAAAAAAAAAAATGTCAAGTGCAAGGGAGACAACAAGCTGTGGAAGGACACAGTAGGAGCATGACTCCTGCCTGTCCAGGCAAGGATGCATTCCCTGGGAAACAGCATGAAATTAAGACCAAAGGACAAGGAGGCAGCCAGAGGAAGAGAAAAAAAGGAGAAGGCTCTAAGTAGAGGGTAACATATGCTGAAGTCCACAAGAAATGCAGGACACAACACCCAAGAAAGGAGAGCAGCTTGATGAGGCTGGAGAGCACAAGTGCCCAGGGAACAAGAAGAGGTATGAGGTGGGAGAGAAGACTGCACAGGAACATGAGAGGCTGAACTTGGGAACCACAGCTGACTGGAGAGCAGCAGAGGTCTAGTCATGAAGAGCCTGGAATTAAATTATGGATTCTGAGTAAGAACAACAGAAATGATAAGAATAAACCAGAAATGTCAATACGAAGTGGAGAATGGGTGAGAGAGGAACAAGATTGGAGTGTGGGAAATCTGCAATAAACTGCCAAGTAACCCCAGGTGTAGATCATTCGAAGACCCCCTAAGAGGGTAGACAGTGAAACAACACTCATTGAGATTAAAAACACAAGTAGGAGGTTTTCAGCAAGGAGATATATATATATATAAATTATTGTATACTATATCCTTACACACAGTTTGTGGTCATACCATCCAAAGGAATGAAGCCTGTAAGCAAAATTAACACTGAAAGAGGAAGCCATCTCAAAATACTGAGCAAAATGATGCCGTTCATCATGAGGAATGTGCACTGCAATGTGGAGAATCACCACACCATCAACCACAGGTGAATTTCAAAATACATGTTTCAGATACAAACTTTTTATCCCCATCTGTGACCTATATTTTTTCCCTTCCACCCACATCCTCTTTTATTTAAAGTAACACAAAGGAAGAGCACTTTTGAAATCAAAGTGAAACTTATACACCCCAACTGCAACTTCAACAAGATCTCATCATGACTAAGCACACAGGACTTAAAACTTCCCTAAATTATGCAATTCATAAGAGCTCAACTAAAACTATTCTGGGTGCCCTAAGGAGTGCTCCAAAGCCAAGATACTAGTATATTATTTTTGTCCTTCAGGAAAATGCTGTCAAATAATTACTTAGTACTAATCAGTACTTGTGCTACAGTTATGCTAACATGTATAAGACACAGAGGCCAATAAACCATGGTCTTTACTATGAAACTATTTATTGGTCTTAACCAGCTCAACCTAAATAATAGAAGGGGGTTAAGCAACAAATCACACCCTTCTGCTTCACTTTTTCCTACTGCCTCATTTTAGAAAACCAGACACTCACCCTAAGGTTCATTCCAAACTCACTGAGTCTCTCAGTAACCCCACCGGCCTAATCCTTAACCTAACCCCTTCACCTGCCTAATCTTAAATCTAGGCTCCGGTGTCACCTCCTTCAGGAAGCCTTCCCAACTAGCCTCCCGGGTTAGGTTCTCCCTTCACGATAATCTGCCTTAAAGTTCTCTCACCTCCATTTGTTTTAGAAATGCTTAGCTCTCTACTCCACCACACCACAGGGTTTATGAAATGGATGTTGTCAGACCTTTGTATTCCCAACACCACACATAATACTTGCACATAGTAGGTTCTTCAAACTTTAAATAAATAGATACATCTACACATTTTTCTGGCACTAGTGGTTAGCAATTTGCAAATAAAAACACCTTATGATCTATGACTGTTGCTGAAAATTGGCCTACAAAGTGATATTTCCTTATACTGTAGCTTCCCAGAGTCATGCTAATTACTTTTCCACGTGCGAATAAGACTGCTTGTGAAAGTGTACCAGTTGTGTCAAGAGTGGCAAAAAGATTTCACTATCCCAAAATGAAGCGGATCTTGCCTCTCCCCTCATCCACCACCCCTATTTCAAAAATTTCTCTCCCCTTATCACATCTCAGCGCTTCCTAACAGGCTCCTGGGCCCTTCATTAAACTCCTCACCTGTAATCCGCTGTAATTTGAGATAACCACAGGTAGTGGTTCAGGTGAGAACACCTAATACCTTTTATAGCCTATCGGCTGGCTAATCACAATTTCTGTCTATTAAAAAAGAAATCTCCAGGTAAACAAACCCAACATCCTAATCAGCCTAAGGAAAAGCCACGTGGTGTTTTGATCAGCACCGCGCTACACGCGAGTCACTTGGGGCTCGGGGGCCGATCCCACCATGAAAACCACTGAGCCTACAACCTGCCACGCTGGGACTATGCTTCACTCTTCATTGCTGATTAACCAAACTGTCTTACAAGGTTCTTTTCATAGCTAAAGTCCCCTAACAATCACCACGCCTTCACGCCAACTTTCCCCAAACCCCACATCTCTTAATGGACGTTTATCCAATCTCATTAGAAAATCTAAGAACCCTCTACTTTCTAGGCTCAAAACTGCTCACGCCTCATCATTTGTTTAGAAGGAAGGCACTCAAAGGATTTGGTCCGACAGGTTTTAGCGCCCCCCAACCCCACCCCAAGCACCTGCAGTAAGCTACACTTGAAATAACCAAGAACGGGCTTCCGCCCTTCCCAAAACTCCAAGGCGAGGTCTCCAGCAATCGCCTCCCAACCACATCCCTGCCCAAGTGCCTCCTACAGGGAAACTCTAGTCGCTCCGGGAGAGCCGGGAAGAGCTTCCAGCCGTCCTCCCTGCGTCCAGCCTTTGGGAGGAACGCGCTGCAGAAAGGTTCCAGAGCAGGGCAGGGACGGGACCCTCTGGTTCCGCGAACAAGAGCCAGCACCCCCACCCCCGCTCTCTTCCCGCACTCTCCAAACACGAGCCGCGGGCAGACCGCTCCGAGGCCCGGGTCGCTACGGGAAGACCCCGCCACCGTCCCTCTCCCGCCTTGCAAGCCCGTCCCCACTCTCGCCCCAAATTCCGAGAGCCACACCCCCTCGCCGCAGTGAAAACTTCTGGACGCGCCGCCGCCGCCCAACACCCGTCCCTCTAACCCCCCAGAGACCCGTCTCCCCGGCTCCTCCCTGGAATCGGCGCTCTGCAGGCCCACGGCCGGCCCGAGCCACCCTCCCGGTGGTTACCGAGTCGCGGCGGGGAGTCCGGCTGGTCCGGAGGTCGCGGAGCCAGCGCCAAGGGAAGCAGGCTGGCCAGGAAGAGGAGACGCTGCCTCATGTTCCGACCCGCCACCGACCCCACCTCTCCGCCAGCCTCCGCCTGACCGGGACTCAGGACAGCGCTCACATTGGAGGGGAGGGCATCGACCCGGCCCGGCCCCTCAGTCCCGCTTCCCCTCCCGCGCCGCCTGCCGGAAGACTCCAGAGCCGGCGCGCGGCCCCCGGAAGCGCAGGCAGAGCGGCGAGAGGCCGGCTCTGTCCGCTTCCGGTCGCCGCCGCCGCCGCCGCCGCCGCCCGCGCCGCCCACAGCCGGAAGTCGGCGCCGCGCGTCACGCCAGGACCCTGCGCTCGCCCCGCCCCCGGCGGCGCGCGGCCATCTTGCCGCCCCCTGCGGCTCCTCCTGAGGCGGCGGGACTCGGCCGCGACGTCCTGACTCGACCCGGCCGGGCTGGCTCCGTCCCCGAGTGACCGCCGCGCGGGAGGCGGGGCGCGCGAGCAGGCCTCCTCCCCGGCCGCCCGCACGGGCTAGGACTCTGGTTCCCTGGACGAGCGGGTTCCCGGGCCCAGAGCGGGCGGGAGGCGCGCCTGACCCCTCCAGCCTGGGGCGGGATCCTGGGAGCAGCTGGGCCGGAACGCGCGCGGACGCATGGGCGGCGACCTGGAGTGGAGCAGGGACACCGGGGTGCCCGCCCGCCGAGCCTGGCGACGACCCGAGCTCCGGAGGCCGCGGGAGCGCCTCTGATGCACGTCTGCTGCTCGGTCCCGCTGCGAGTCCGCGTGCATCTCCCGAAGCCGGAGCCTGGACCCGGTTCTCGCAGTGCTGAGACTAGAATGGGATTAAAAGTCGCCGATCTGCCTTGACCTTGTAGCTTAAACGGAAAAGCTCCCGAGGCCGTTTGTGTAGAGTCCTGCCGTCCTTTGCATACTCTTAGCTCGATGTCACTTAGGGAGAGTTTTATGGTACTGAATGAAACAGTCTAATAACCACGGGTGCTTATTGTGATTTTGGTTTAATTAAAGTTTATACAAGTAAGACAACACATTTCCACTTAAAGAGCGAGGGGACAGCTGTTTTCTTCATTATGATATGGTAAATTCTTAGGAATAAAGTATTAGCTCTGGCTAATCAACTTTCAAGGCTAGTTCCTAAATAAAACGTGGTTTAAACCCAAGTTCATTGTGTTATGCCCCAGTAAAATCTCAGCATCCTTTCCAAGAGTTACCCATAATTGCTGCCTTTGTGCATTTCTGGCTGAACTCGAACCTGGTACCTTCATTTGCACTATAAAACGCTTCATATACATTACATCAATGGCATACCTAATCAAAATGCAAGCAGAATTTCACCTCTGCAAATTGTACTCCATAAAAATGTGAGCTGTGCATGACACAAGTTTGTACACTTCATGTATATGCATAAATATACACATAAGAATGTCATGAGCACCAGACAGCATACTTTCCATTTTATAACTCCAGTAGATCCTGGATTATGTTCTTTTGGTGTACCGGATAGCTCTTCTAAAGTTGTCTCACAGAAGACACCTAGTGGTGTTTAATTAAAGTAAGTTACCCATTTTTGTATTCCTATTGGGAAGGCCTAGATTTTAGGACAGTCCAGATTTCAAGCCATTGCTCCATTTAAATTTCGCACCCTAATAAGAACCCAAATTAGGATTTCTAACTTGAGGTTTGTCTTTCATTTATCAACTGTCCATATTTTTAAGAGAAAAGAGCACCACGTGGGGGAGGTAAAGAGCTGGAAGAACATGATAGGACACATTGGATGAAAAGACACAAGTCTCATCTCCAAGATAATTTTTTAAAAACGTGTCTCATAGATTCATTTTGAAAATATTTCATCATAAATATAAGGATAAAAGTTCCAGCATAATGTAAGTACACTTAAAATTAAAGCTACTAGGTTCTTTTAAATGTACTCAATGGAATATAAATACCTGAGAGATTTGATAGCGGCTGTGAAAGCCAGTCTCCCAGACCATCCGTGACCTGTTTCCGATATTTGCACCCACCTTCCACCCTGGACCGAGATTAGTGTGTGACCAAGAACATACAGCAGAAGCAATGGTATTTTACTTCCAAGATTGATGTATAGACACTGTCTTCAGTCTGGGCTCTCTCTTGGTTTGCTCACTGGAGGAAGCCAGCTTTCACATAGAGAAAATACTCAGGAAGCCTACTGAGGTGACAGGAATGAAAGTCACCAGCCAACAGTCAGCAAGTAACAGACCTGCTGAAGATTGTAAGTGAGCTAAAAGTGAATTCTCTACCCCCAGCTAAACTCTGATATAACTGCAGTCCCTCAGCCTAAAGGCTTAACCACCTGAGCCCCTAAACCTGAATCACTGGACTAAGCCATTAGCAGATTCCTGGGACAATAAAAGTTTGTTGTTTTAAGCTCTTAAATTAGGAGCAATTTGTTATCCAGTCTCCCTCACCCCTTTTTAAAACTACACAAACAGGGTCTCCCTCGTGGCACACGGGGTTATGTCTCAGCACTATGAAGCTATTTATAGCCACTGTGGCACAAGTTTGATCCCTGGACAGAAGCTGACCCACGTGGCACAGGAGACCTCTCCTGTCACCCCCACTGCTCCCCTCAGCAGTGTATGTCAGTCGATCTGCCTGTTCTTTTCCCCACCGTCTCTGGTGGACCCTGCACCTCTAGCCTGTGTCCCAGTTCTATATGCATAAATAAATAAATCTTAAAAAAGAAAAGTAAATGTCTTTTAGAAAAATAAAACTACATGAAGAAGTGTCTACAGCCAAGTTCCTCTTAGCACCTGAAGTGGTTCTTTTGATTAGGGTTAAATAAAGATAAATTTTTTTAAAAAATTGAGATTTGTTGATTCTGTGCTGTGGACTGAGCTAGTCACAACTTAGTTATTGCAGTGAACTTATATAGCCATATAGGGTTCTGGAATAAACTACTAGTCTCACACAGATATGATTTTTCATCTAAATTATCAAAGAAGTAGCTATTCAGCCCTGATTGGGGTTTATCATCATTCTAGATCTCTTATTCTAGCTCTAGCTCTATTTTAGCTCTAGCTCACTCCCACCTATACTCATTCTCTGTCACATTTTCTGAAGTGCAGTTATTCCTATGTCTGTTTATTTTTTTGTCACTGAAGAAATCTGTGTGAAGCTAGCACATCAAGAAGTAAGTCAATCCACAAATCTCCGTAAGACAAGAGGCTCCTCTTATGGAAATATTACTTTATACAGAGTCATGTAATAAGGACTCTACTCTCCAAGGTTTAAGTTTGGAAATCTTAACCTGTTTCAGATTCTTTTAGAAAGAAAGATAAAAAAATATATCATCCATGGACAATTGAAAGTCTGAGGTTACTCACTGATAAACACATGATTCTTTGGGGAATTTTGTAATGGTCAAGGAAATAATGATGTCAACTTGAAATTGGAATTTCCCCCAAAGTACAGAGTGAAGGAAACCAGTCATTTCACTAAAAATGTTACTTAAAGACAATTTCATTTCTAATATTTTAGTAACCATTTCTCTTCTACACACATGACTTTTTATGTGTCTCTTATCAGGCATTCTTGTTATTTTCCTTTGGAATCTTTTATTGTTACACCCTGGGCATCCTTGTCTTTATCACAGTATTTCCTGCTGTTATTACTACCCTGGATATTGAGAGCAGGGCTATCCTGTACTCTGTACTTTGTATGCTGTACAAACTACGGTGGAGCTGTGTTGACTCTTTTCCTTTTCTAAAAAGAAAATAAATAAAAATTATGCATACAAGAGCTGGGGTGCAGGCCAGAGGTGTGGGGTGTGGGGGGTGAGAGATCCACCAGAGACAGAGATGGGGACAGAACAGGTGTGTTAACTGAGATACACTGCTGAAGGGAGCAGCAGGTGAGGCAGGAGAGGTCTGCTGCACCATGTGGGTCAGCTCCCTGGCCGTGGATTGAACTCAGGCTGCAGTGGCTGCCAATAGCTTCATAATGCTGAAACTTAACTCCTTGCAAAACCAGGGAGACCCCTCCTGGGTGATTCTTTTTTTTTTTTAATTAAACTAGAAACAGAGAGCAGAATGCTGGTTGCAAGGGGCTGAGTTAGGAGGAGTGGGAATAGAAAGATATTGGTCAGGGCCTCCCTGGTGGCGCAGTGGGTTAAGCAATGCACTATGAAGCAAACCGCAGCCACAGCAGCATGAGTTCGATCCCTGCTGCTGGCCAGGAAAGGGACCCACATGGCGCAGAAGACCATTCCTGCCTCGTCTGCTGCTGCCCTCAGCAGTGTACTTCAGTCAGTCTGCCTGTTCTGTTCCCGGCTCTGTCTCTGGTGAATCCTCTCACCTCCCGCTACTCTGGCCTGTACCCCAGCTCTTGTATGCATAAATAAATAAATCTTTTAAAAGAAACAACAAAAAATTAAAGTACATGACTCCAATTTCTTAAAATTAGTATCACATTGTGTGCACTTTTGTGTTTCCTTCATCTTTTAGAATATGTCCTTTAAGGGCAAAGATATGATGTGTTTTCCCTCCAACTTAATTGAGGTATAATGGACAAAAATAAAAATTGTTTATACAGTGTTATGGTTGGATACACAAGTGCAGTGTGAAATGCTCACCACCATCAAGCTGATTAACACATCCTATAATTACACTGTGTGTGTGTGAGATGCGAGCACTTAAGATCTATTCTGTTAGTAAATTTCAAGTTTATTTTCCAATATTATTAACTGGATTGACCATACTGTACCTTATGTTCCCAGGACTTACTCATTTTACATCTGAAAGTTTGTACCTTTGACCAACATCTTTCTTTTTACATATATATAAAGAGTGGGGAGCAGAACAGGCAGATTGACCCAAACACACTGCTGAGGGGAGGAGCTGATGAGGCAGGAATGGTCTGCTGCGCCATGTGGGTCCCTTCCCTGGCTGGGAATCGAACTTTGCTGCTGTGCCGCGGATGCTTCACAGTGCTGTGCTCAACCTGCTGCACAACCAGGAAAGCCCCAACTTTTGGTGCTTTAGCTCATATAAAGCAAGTTCCTGAATATTGCATTCTGTAGAGAAGCACTGGTTAGTATGCTCAGTGGTGTGCAAGGCAACAGCCCAGCTCAGCATCTGCCTTTTCTTCTTTGTGCTTGTCCCACAGCTTTCAATTTATTTATTTATTTTTTGCCTCTGGTTCCTTTTTCACCATCATCTCTACTTGTCTTAGATAATGCAGATCAATGTCTCCAACTCATGGCTCATTTCTTGCTTCTTTTATAATCTATTCCTGTGTTGAGGATCCCCTAGAACAGGGCTTGGTGCACTACGGTCAACAATACCCATTAACTCTGTGAGTAGTCTGTATTACAATCAGATGTTTCACCATAGTATTCAAAGAAATCAAACAATTTGACGCTTGTAGTGGGTGGAATTGTGCTCCCCTCTCCCCCCACAAAAGAGGTGACCCTATGTGGATATAGTCTGTGCAGATGTTATCAAGCTAAGCTGTGTCACACTGAGTAAGTGTGGCTGTTAAATCCAGTGACTGGTGTCCTTATGAGGACACACATGAAGAACACCATCGATGAGGCAACAATAACAGGAAGGATGCAGCCACAAGCCATGGACACTAAGGGTTGCCCACAAGAATTAGGAGCTGGAAGAGGACAGGGAGGATTCTCCCCTAGAGCCTTCAAAGAGAGACTGGTCTGCCAGCATCTTGGTCTCGACATCTAGCCTCCAGAAGCATGAGGATAAATTGTTCTTTCTCAAAGGATCCCAGTTGGTCACAGTGTGTGACAGCAGCTCCAAGAAACTTCCACACACTCACCATGAGCACCTCCCTTCCACCTTTCCTGCTGAAATTCCTCTGGCTCTAAACAGCTCTAGTCAACAAAACCAAACCAGCCCTAGTGGTCACCTTAAGATGTGGCTGTAGACTCCAGATCCCACTTGCCATTTTTTAGTAGTTGTCACCTTCTAAGGTCCCAGGGTAGTAGGCAGAGACCTGTTAACCAGCAAATATTTTTTTAAACTGGAAGAATTTTAGGAGATTTTTCTATTGCAACAAAGCATTGACTAAGCCATAATTGGGGCCTTCTCTCCTGCTTCTCTCCCGTCATCCATTCCTGATTCACACACTTATGTGCAAATTTTATAAATTTCATTTAATTACTTTTACTTCCCCTGAATTCTTTCAAATACTGTTATTTCCAACTACAGTGACCCTCCTAAAGGGTGGGTAGCACTGAAGTTATCTAGTCCTGATCCACATCTCATCCATTGTTGGTCCATGATTTATTCTATCACTTCGAATTCTGTTTTGTTCTTTGAGGATTCCAACATAGCAGCAGGCACCAGGATGTGGGAGCCAAACATGACCACTCCCACCAGTCACTATGACTAGTGCTTAACCTCTCCTAGTCTCACGTTTAAAGTGGGGGGTTAGGGCCCACTCTAGGGGTGCAAAAGTTAAGGCACAGCATCATGGGGCTATCCACAGGCACTCAGTATGAGTTCAATCCCCAGCCAGGGAGGGGACCCACATGGCACAGCAGACCTCTCGTCTCCCCGCTGTTCCCCTCAGCATTGTTTTGGTAGATCTGCCTGCTCTGTTCCCCTCTCTTGTCTCTGGTGACTACTCTCACCGCCCCCACCTCTGACCAGTACCCCAGTTCTTGTATGCATGACAAATAAATCTTTGAAAAAAAATAAAGTGGGGGACTAGGGCCTCCCTGGTGGTGCAAGGGGTTAAGTCTCAGCACTATGAAGCTATCAGCAGTCACTGCAGCATGAGTTTGATCCCCAGCTAGGGAGCTGACCCACATGGTGAACCAGATCCTCTGTCTCCCCGCTGCTCCCCTCAGCAGTATATTTCAGTCCATCTGCCTGTTCTGCTCCCCACTCTGTCTCTGGTGAATCTTCTCACCCCTGCACCTCTGGCCTACACCCCAGGTCTTATATGTGTAAATAAACAAATAAATAAATATAAGTGGGAGATAAAAGTACCTACACCTTGTAGGGTTAAATGAGAAAGGCTGCGGCTTCTTGAGCAGAGCTGTAGGGAATAAGTATGCTATTTTATTTTATTTTATTTTTTTTAAAGATTTATTTATTTATGCGTACAAGCACTGGGGTACAGGCCAGAGGTGTGGGGGGGGGGGTGAGAGGATTCACCACAGAGAGCGGGAGCAGAACAGGCAGATCAACGGAAGTACACTGCTGAGGGGAGCAGCGGGCACAGCAGGAGAGGTCTGCCGCGCCATGTGGGTCCCCTCCCTGGCCGGCAGCATGGATCGAACTCGTGCTGCAGTGGCTGCAGTTTGCCCCACAGTGTGTTGCTTAACCCACTGCGCCACCGGGGAGGCCCAGTATGCTATTTTAAAGCAACTTTTGGGACAACAGAATAATCACGAAAAAATGGAGAACCTATACATTAGGCAAATATTTGGCCTTTTAAAGACAATCTGATAGTGCTGAGGTTATATAAGGTCACCACCAGGGGGGAAAATAATTTCTATTTTCTTCTATTCTTCCTTGTGTGCTTCGAATTTTAATATTAACATTCTTTGATTGATTCATTGCTATTTCTCAAGCCATTTTTTTCTATGATGCCCTGGTGGGAGATAAGGACTCAAGCTCCCCTCTCCCTGAGCTGTCTTGATCCTGGGGAAGAGCTCTCTGTATCTCTGGCCAAAGACTCTGGGGACAGAACTTGTTACCAGGTTTGAGGACTGATTCTACCCACAGAACCTTATTCCATGCATTTGTCCCTAGAAAACAAATCAATGGTTAACAGTCTTACAGAACCTGTTCTTTGCTTTCTGGCAAATTCCAGTTTGTTCTTGCTTAAGGGTGAATGATAGGCTGCACAAGGAATTCCCATTTTCCACCAAAGTCCCCCTATTTCCCACCTAGCCCAGCAGCTTCTCCTCACTTACCTGCTAAAGCTACTACCAAGGAGCCGTGCACCTCTTTCCTCCTCTTGCCTGCTGTGGGTAGAGCCCTGTGAGTCCCCAGAGGACCAAGAGCTCAGGCTGCAGGAGAAGGAAAGAAAAGCCTTGGGGAGCAGGCCCTGCATGGAAAGGGCTGGGGTCTGGGAAACACTTCGCATACCTTTGAATGCGCTCAGCAGTCTTCCAGATATGCTGCTGGGGCAGAGGAGGGCTGCCCACTCCTGACTGGTTCTCAATAAAAATCTACTAGGCAAAGAAACAAGCTGAGGCCTGAAGAGTTCTGGCTGAATAGGAATGAGCCCGTCAGCCCTTCTGGTGTACCTTCTTATAGACCTCAAACATTCACCATCTAGCCATGCAAATTGATTACCTGAAACATAGCACTGGAAAGTAGAATACCATGAAAAACTTAATGTTGTGGACGTTACCTTTTTTTGTAATCAGCTACTGTATGTTTTATTTTAAATCTTTTTTTGGGTGGGTTTTCTGCTCTGGAGGTACATGCACTAACAAAACATATACGCATATACGCATGTTAATTATATGCATATATGCATGTTAATTAGCAATGTGAGCAATATTTCCTACCATACTTCACTCCCAATATTTTTTGAGATGTTTGTATAAAGTGGAATTTAAATTTCACTTATGATTGTATATGAACCACAGAGGAGCACCTTTATTAATAAAAAACTTTTTAATAAATGCAGAGGGGAAAATAAAAAAAAATTGGTAAACATTGTATAAAAAAAAAAAGAGTGGCGGGGGGGAGGGGTGTCCAGCGGGTATGCCCTGTTGCTGCTGATGTAGACACATGCCCAGAGCGGTCAGCAGGCTCTACACACAGCCCAGAGCGGCATCTTGCAGGCACCGGGAGATCGGAGTTTGGGATGCCCATCACTGAGATGTGTTTGTAAGAACATCTTAGAACCAAACAGGCCGAAGGTGCCCTGCTTGCATGCTGCCTGGGTTACAGCTGAGCACCAGGGAGAACAAACCACTGTCCCATGAACCGTGGTGTCTCTCTGCCATGGGGGTGCCCCAACGCTGATCTGTGCTTCTGAGGGACTACTCACACCTAGAGCTGGTCAGAGCTGTCTTGGGGGACATCCCCATTTGTTTACTGGCTTCCCCTGAAGCCGTATACATCAGACAAGTGAGCTGATGCAGAATTACAACACTGGCTCACTTCCAGTATCATGTATAGCCCGGTTGTCTGTCAAATTGTCTGTCAGATTTTTTTCTAGAAATAGTCACATAGCAAACAAACATCCATTCAACACTGTGCTTAGTAGCATAGCTGTGAATTTTATTTTTTTTAAGATTTTTTTTTATTTATGCATACAAGAACTGGGGTACAGCCCAGAGGTATGAGGGGGGTAAGAGGAGTCACCAGAGACAGAGTGGATATCAGAACAGGCAGATCAACTGAAACACACTGCTGAGGGGAGCAGCGGGCGAGGCAGGAGAGGTCTGCTGCACCATGTGGGTCCCCTTCCAGGCCGGGGATCTAACTAGTGCTGCAGTGTCAGTGGATGCTTCATAGTGTGGTGCTTAACCCCTTGCGCCATCAGGGAGGTCCCCATTGCTGTGAATTTTAAATGCACAGGGGGATATACTAGTCATCTTGTCCAGCGATTTACTTTGCAGAAACTTAATGAATAAAGCAGATCACAGCAGAGCTGCTGGGTGCAAAGCACCCTGAGGCCTTCTAGAGCTTACAGATTGCTCCAGTGATTTTTCCCAAAGCCCCAGGGTGAGCTCACAGCAGGGACAGGCAACCAGGCCTTTGACTTCCAGTGTAGGGCCATTTGCTAGAATGCAGTAGCTGCAGTTAACTCTTGGAGATGGGCCCTGGCCAGGGCTCCTCTGGTTGGTTTTGATCACCATCTGACAGGCGGGTGTGCTGCGTGACAGCTCGCAGTAAGAGGATCACCCTCCTGGCACAATCTATGCAAAAGGAACAGCTGGGAGGCCAGCCAACACCTTGTCACTTCCAGCACCTCAAGAATGCTAGATTCAAACTTCAAATGAGATAACCATATGGGAGTTGGAAGAGTACTAGCTCTCTGTACACAAGTAAGAGTTCTTAGCTTCTGGAGTGCAGGGAATTTGCCCTTGAGGTTTTTAAGCAAAAGGGGAAGGCAGCCTAATTTGGATCTGTAAAGGCTTCTCTGGTCTAGCAAGGAGACAGTGATTGGTGTCCCCATTTCTACACTAGAAGCATTATCTCCCAGAGGCCATCAGGAACATTTCTCATTTTGAACCCAGTAAGTTAGCTGTGGGTTTTCGTCCTTTACTTCAATGAAACAAGGTTTGAAAGGAGGAATAGGCATTTGCCAGCCAGAAAGGCCATTCTAGACCCAGAGCAGCGTTAATATGATACCCAAGAGCAGCTCTCAAGGTCTCAGTCTGAAGCACACGACACAACTGTGGATGTTCTGCCAGAACAGCGACCTGAATCAAAGGAAGCCTCCCAAGTTGACGCTCTAAAGACACAGCAGAGGGTCAGAGGAACCAGCTCAATGAAATCACACAGAAGCAGATGAACTGAAAATGTGAGAGCCGCGAATGGAATTCTGACTTCGGCAACCATGCCCCACCCCAAGAGGAGGACCTACATTGAGACACAAGACCCTTGCAAACAAATTGAACAGGTGGTCTTTTTGAGTCCAGATTGACAAACCACTGAAAATCTATTTTTGAGACAATTGGGGAAGTGTGTCTATGAACTAAGAGATGCTGCTGAAGAATAAGTCATCTAGTAGGTATAACAACAACAGTATGAAAGGAAATGCCGTATTTCTTAAATGTGCACTAAATTATGAAAGTGAAATGACAATGCCTGATGCTTGCTCTAACATCAGCAAAACCAATTATTTCATAATAAAAAACTCCACATAAGACTCTAACAGCATGAAATGAGGCAGATGTCTATGTGGGAGCTACCCACTGCCAGAACCTGGCCCTTGTCTGTTTCTGCAGCCACTGAAGCATGAGTTCAATCCCCGGCCAGGGAGCGGACCCACATTGGGCAGCAGACCTCTCCTGTCTCCCTGCTGCTCCCCTCAGCAGTGTATTTCAGTCGATCTGCCTGTTCTGCTTCCCACTCTGTCTCTGGTGAATCCTCACACCGCCCCCCACACCTCTGGCCTGTACCCAGTTCTTGAGTGCATAAATAAATAAATAAATCTTAAAATGAGAAAGATTCATCCCAGGCTGTAGCCTCCTAACAAGCGCCCACAGGCACATGGCTCCAGGTCTCCCTGTGAACAGGTAGCACCAAGGAATCCTAGACCACCTGGGCTTGGGCCCTCCCACTTCCTCACACTTGCTGGGCTGCACCCCCACCCCTTCCTCGAACTCAGGTGTCTCTGATGCTCGCTGGATACACATATTACCCGCTCACATGCAATGCCATTGTGCTCTGACTGGTTTGATGTTTCATGTGCTTCTGACATTTGTGTCCCCAGACTAAACACGAGAGGTGAGGTCGGCTCTTTAGTTTTTAAATCTTATGCCACCAAATTCAGGTTAGAAAACACATTATTGGGGCCTCCCTGGTGGCGCAAGGGGTTAGCACCGCACTGTGAAGCATCCCCAGCCAGGGAGGCAACCTACGTGGTGCAGCAGACCGCTCCTACCTTTCCAGCTGCTCCTCTCAGCAGTGTACTTCAGTTAGTTTGCCTGTTTTGCTCCCCACCGTCTCTGGTGACTCCTCTCACCCTCCCCCCACCCCAGGAAGGCACTCTCATTCATTAGCATCAGGTGGGCACAAATCTCAACAGTCTGAGGCTCAGACCACAATGTTCCAACTGATCGGATCTTCCCTGCTGAGAAACTCAACTGAACTTTGGCCTCCATTGTGTGTGCTCCCTTAAAGCAGCAGCCTGCAGCAGCATCGCCCAGAGACTCCTGAGGAACATATATCAGACCTACCCCAGCCTCAATGAATCAAAAATCTGTGTGTTTTGGCAGGTTCTGGTGCATGCTAAAGTTTGAGAATTATGGCCCGGAGGCTGTACCCTTCACTTACCAAGCAAAAGTCTCTTAGAAGCAAAAGCATTTCTTCTTGACACTTGTTTTCTGAGTCTTGATTTTCCTTCACTTCCACACAATGACTTCCCCATTCTATTCCAGCAGACAATGCTAATTAGAAGCAAAAGCTTAGTAGTTTTTTTAAGCTTTGCATTCCCAAGTTACACTGTCATTTCTTTTTGTCTGTCCTTGCAAATCTAGGGCAATTGGGCTACTCAAAGCATGGCTGACTTTCTGACCCACAAGGCTGGTTTCACTTTATCAAAACTTTCCATTCTGAAACGAGGCTGCCCTGCTCCCTCACTTTCCCACTTGGGTGTTCCACATATGCAGATGCCACAGCCCTTTACACTCATCCAGGCAGGACCAGGATCCATCTTTTACAGGTAAGAAAACTGAAGTGGAGAGATTAAGCCCACAGCTGTGCAGTGTGAAGTCATAGATGCTAGTCCTCAGTTCAGCGCTGGGCTCCTATGAGGACTCCCTATCTGTAACAAGTGAAGGTGGGTACGTGGGTGCTGGATCTTTGATGTCCAGGCTGCCCAGCTCCTCAGTCACACCGTCTCTTGAGCTATGCAGCCGTGGGAAAGACAGGTCTAGCACAGAAAAGCGAATAGTCTTGTCTCATTTATTTTCCTGGATCTCAGTGTTGCCACCAGTGCGACAAGTCTCAGACGTCCTTCTGGTGATTCCTGCAAGGGTTTTATCAAGTTCCAGGGTCTTACAAGACCCCAAGACCCGTCGAGGGGAATACCTGAAACATGGTCTGTTTGAACACTTCACATCCAGAATGCAGTTCTCTGTACTGATTCTAGAAGGACAAAAAGCCTGGTAATGGCAGCAGAAAACCAGAAACAAGTGGTTTGGTCTCCCTCAGGGCCCCAGGTTATTCAAGTCAGATGGTGTAGGGTAGAGTTCACCAGCTGAATGGGTGTCAGGGATGTCTGCAATCGATGTCCACATCCAGGATACGCGTCCACATGCCTCAGCAACCTGAGGCTAACCTGAGCCGTGGTTAGTTCCCCTATGGTTAGTTCCCCTATGGTCTGCAGAGCAAAGCACTCAAAGTTGAATCCAAGGGACCCTGAACAAACCTTTTCATGTTTACAATACCACTGAGGTTGCACAGGGGGAAAAAAGGAGTTCTTTATATATTGGCAAACATCTACCACTATTACCACAACTGGGCCTTTAGCTGACAAAGGAAGGTGTCCTTAGCACGGCATGTGACAGCACGTCCCAAAACAAGGAAAACACCTGAGTAGAAGTGGAGAGGGAACATTGCCCAGCTCACATCCCCAGACCCTGACTGGTCTGAGTTAGCAACTCTTGAGTCTTAGTTCAAATCAGTTAGACAGGGCCTCCCTGGTGGTATAGTGGATTAAGCAACACACTATGAAGCAAACCACAGCCACTGCAGCTCGAGTTCGATCCCCAGCCAGGAAGGGAACCCACATGGCACAGCACAGACCTCTCCTGCCTTGCCTGCTGCTCCCCTCAGCAGTATTTCAGTCAACCTTCCTGTTCTGTTCCTCACTCTGTCTCTGGTGGATCCTCCCACCCCCATTCTTCTGGCCTGTACCCCAGTTCTTGTATGTATAAATAAATCTTTAAATAAAAATCAGACAGCCCTTTGATAAGCATTTGACTAAGGACCCTACCCCCCCCCCCCCCCAGATATTCCTGAAAGACCGTCTCCCAGTTGGGACAAAGGAATTTAGGCACTGTTTTGAGGCCTAGTGTGCTGATTTTCACGTGGCTCAAGCCAGTTTTAAGTCCATTTAGAGATTCACATCCCACGAAAGCCTCTTCACAAGGCCAGAACATCTAACTCTGCCAAGCTTCTGGGTTTACATGTATCCTTAGTGGTCTTAGGCTGTGACATGTGGCAGAATTAGCATCTGAAGACGAAGATGACAAACTGATCCTTCACACACACAGAATAAGAGTATCACTCTCAAAAAAGGCTGTCTCCCCTTCTTTCCAAAGAGCATCACGGCCCTTGCTGTCCAGCACATTCTGAGGTTAGAAATGTTGCCATGTCTCAATGCTCTAAGGGAAAGGGACCCAGCAATGTCAACATTAAAAACTGATCTTCTTCATAACAGGTACAAACAACCTACAGTCCAAGCACGGGTACTGCAAAGAAACCAAGAGCTTTCAAACTCACTTGAAATAAATTTTACTTCACCACCCACACTGTTCACAGGTGTAAACTGGAACTGATTTCACAAGATATTGTCCCTGTTAACATGCTATATACGTCAACAGTCCACGTTCTGTTTTACTGGAAAAAAAAACCAAAAACATAGGCTGGCTGTGATTCATGATATTTCCGCTACCCATTATGGGTCATGGCCTAAGTTTAGAAAGTATTTCTCTGCTACCCCTTTAACCTTGCACAAAGAGCTACTTTGCCCAGTAGCTAAGAGAATTGACTTTAATTACCCAGATTCAAATCCTGGCACCACTACTTTCTGAGCATTAAGACCCAATTCTAGGATATCACTTTTGGTTCTGTGCCTGTTTCCTCATCCATGAAGCAGAGAAAACCCTACTTTGCAAATCTTAATGAAACTGAGCTGTACTTGTGAAGGTAGGAAGGTCAGGCCCTCTATGCTTCAGTCCAGGATTACATGCTGCCACTAGTCAGAAGGAAGCTTAGGCCAAACCCTGAAGGCAGAGTCCACTAAGCCCTGAGACTACTCCACCGACTACACAAGGGCTGCCCGCCACTCAGTGAAGCCAAGTAAACATGTGAGTCATAACCTCATCAAAATACTTGGCAAGAAATGCTTGCTTCCTTTCTCAAGTTTATTAGAAGGCTCAAGCCTTAAAAATACGAAACACCAAACCTTATTAGAGAAACAAATTAAAGCATTCATGTTCCAAATCTGGGTGGCGAGCAATAAAGTCGTTTTTACTGAAAATTCCTTTCAGTTGAGCCAGTGGAGAACTGAGAATTTGGAATTATTTGCATCTGAGATATTTTCTTTCTGATAGGGGTGCCAAACATTAGCTAGTTGCTGGTAGTTAGTTGATCTCTTTGAACTTCTTTCCATACCAAAGGTTAGTTCCAACATGTCATGAGATTCTTTTGAGATTTCCTCAAGATAAGACTGACAAGATGAGGGTGAAGTGGAGAAGAGGAATATAAAAACACAAACCTCTGAATGATAATGGAAAAAAGATAATAACCCATTTATATGCCACTGTAAGCAAGCTGAAGCACACACAGCAGGCAACAGCAGCTTAGAAATAAACCTGGCATAGCCTTGGAGTATAAAATCCAGCATGTCACTTAATGGGCACATAACTTTGCAGTTATTGTTTCCCCTGACCTCATGGCCTCTTCAATCAAGGGGAAATAGAGTTGGGGGGCAGCTGAGGTGATGAATACAAATGTGTGTAGTGCACAGGCAACACTGGCGCCCTACATCTGAAGGGCTACATCGTCCATGGACATGCTCATGGTGGGTCGTATGAGTTTAAGACAGGGAGGTCTCCAGCGCCCCTTCCCCCTGCCTGGGTACTATTACTTATCCCCTTTCAATGATTAGCCCTGAAAGGGTAGCAATTTATAAGCGAAGTGTGCCCCAAGCTGACAGTTCTACAAAGCAGACCAAATATAAAATGCAGAAAGATGTAAATATGACAGAATAAAATATACACCTTAACAGCCCCAATCAGCTTCAAATGAAAGTCTTCACAAATTATAGAGAATTCTGAGCTTCTGTAGTTTTATTAGTAAATATCAGGTGATACCTATAAATCACTTAGAATTAAGTTGGTGTACAGTCACGCGTCCTTGCCTCAAATGTATTTCAATGTTTGCCTTGACTCATTAAAAATAAGTGACTAAAATTCTAATCACATCAAATTATTTTACTTTTCTAAAGAACTGGCACACTTCTTAGTCTTCTTAGTGTTTTTTTTTTCCCCCACAATTTCAAAACCCAAAAGTACAAGTCTCTATTGATAAACACTTAAGGCACAGGCATGTGTCTATTCTATAAACTCTGTCACCAGAAAAAAATTCCTGGTCTTCTTCACCACTGTAAAATCAGCAATCACTGCTTGAATGTACTATATGGTGGGAAAGCAATTCCTAATGCCTCTACTTTGGATACTGTTAAAATACAACCCCTCCCAAAATTGTTTTAAATGATAAAACCTAAGTGACGTTTTGAAGAAAAAACTGTAAATACATTCTAGCTATAAAACTGGTTTAACATTTGACAATTCTGAACTACCTCTAATTTAAAAAGTTAAAGTTCAGATACGGCTTTTGACCCTCCCTTTCTTTTGGAGAAGGGTTGCCCTTGCTCTTGTGTGTGTCCACCTGGCGTAAGCCAGGAGGCCCCCAAATCCGAGGGCCAAAGGAGACACCATAGGCTGAGCCCCTTTAAAGATGTCTAGAGTCTCCTGAAGCGAAGCCAGTTAAATTTGGAACTAAATGCTGAGAACAATCAGCAGAGGGCTGCTTTGGTAATTCAGGGTGACAGCTATATCAGTATGGACTACTTTGTTGAGACGTGGTTAGTTATTTTACTCAATTCACAACACTCTTCCCATGTTTATTAATATCATTTAAAACACTGAGTCTTATTGATTCAGATTTCTGAGAACCAAAATCCCATTTATCTTATTAAATTAAATGGGTAGTTTCCCAAACACCATCCAATTCTTTCACTGCCTGAGAAAACAAATGAAGAACACATTTGAGGAGATAAAGGACAATTCTACATAGCTTTCTCATATTATCTTCTCACTTTAAATAAATTCTCAGGTTCATAAAGATGGGTTACAGAGTCACTGGGATAGGAAATCAAAATTTGGAACTCACTAATGATACTACTGAAATGTTTACAAAGAAAATTATCTACAAACTAAGAAAGTAAGGTCCGCTTGAGCTCTGACATGATTTGGCTATCACTGAAGCTTAACTCCAATGCTAGTCAAAGCACTCACGATCAGTCAACTTTTCGAATCTTAACATATCTACCATATTCCATGAAGTATCACTTACATCTGAGGATGAGACAGCCCATAAATCCCACCTATAGTAAGACAGAACTCAGGAAAATTTTGCTCAGTCTTAGACATTCTGGGTATCCCTACACATTATACCACCAGGCAGAGATGTGGGTATTTCCACTACGTTTTACATTAAGATAAAAAGGAAGTACCAATAAGCTTCAGAAAGTAGTAAAGTCACCTATCCCTTAAAATAGGAGTATGCAATTGTTACAAAGCCATAGTACATGGTTTATAAAATGTAATTTTATTTTATGTTACTCTGCTGTTACATAGGGCATAACATTTTCACAAGGCTTTTCTGGGACTACAGTCAATGATTAGCAACACACAATAGTGGTCCAACTCTCTAAGTAACAGTCACTAGACAAACTGGACACCCTCTCACACGTGCACAAATCTGCATGGAAAAGTACTAAAGTTTTAGACTTGGACTTGTGTACTTTATTTTCCCTTTCAAGTGTATTAAGAAATGACATGCACTTTATTTTGCCAAAAGCAATGCTTGTATTTTGGCAACAACATGCTACTTCTATTACACAGTAAAGTGAATACCAGAACTACAAAGGCAGGAGGTGTAAGTGAGTTTTTATTGGGAAGGGAAGTTATCAACTTAAACAGCAGCAAATGAAGAGTGAATAAGGAAACTCCCTGTTGTCACAGATACACAGGCCTCCATCACACAGGACACAGGAGGCATTTGAAATTGTGACCCCCCAGTCCAGAAATGTCAATGCTTTTCCATTCAATCTAATACTTCTGGATTCCTATCAAAAAGGAATACATTAAAAGCATGGAAAAGTTGCTTACTGAAAGGAAACCCAAAGAAGAGTAAGAGAGGGAATGTAGAAATGAGGAAGTTATGTAGAACACTCTTTAATGTAATTAAACTACATTTTCATGTCTTCACAGTAATACAAAACACAGTCACTTGCAGAACTGGTTCAGATTACTTAAATACCGGGTGCACTTTTAGTCCTCTACATAAGTGTTTGGAAGTTACTTATGCTGATAGGAAATGAAGCTAGTAATACTTTTCTACAGCAGTAACTGCACACCAGGAAGGCCAGGACATACACAAATCAAGGAATGGAGTTCTCCCAAAGCTGCAGTGTGAAAAGACTATAAACAGTTGATTCCATACACATGAATGGGTTTCTCTGCTATAGGAAATCCAAATGAAATAAGGAATGGAGATGTGTAAAAAGGTTTCTCTTGAGGGGAAGAAGGATGACACCCTGTATGCACTTAGTTTTCTGCCCCTTCTGCCGCATCACATTCTTCTCCTGCACTGTCTGATGTCCATAACTAGGGAAAAAAAGGGAACCATATTAAGTCACTACATCTAGATTAGGTAATTATATCAAGCCCGACTGTGATAACAAAATGAATTCTACAAGAAATTATTCAAACAAGACTAGAAGTTACATTTCTCAAGACCCCAAGTACTACCAGCTCCTCCCAGATTATCTGTGTACATTTTGCACAATACATTTACAAAGACACAGATATATGCACTATTTGAGTACAACCTTTAAAGTCTGCCCTGTATCTTAAAAAAAAAATAATTTCAAGGAAAAAACGTTAACACCCTTAATGTTAATGTGCTCTCCATTCCCAGTAGCCCAGTGGTCTTCTTGAAAACATCACTGAAATATAATGAGATTAATAAGGCAAAAAACTATTACGTGGAGTGGGGAAAAAGCCATGGAAGTGCCATCACACAGAAGCAGGAGGCTCACTCTGAGTTGTTGCCGAGTTAAATGGCAGGGTTGATGAAAGGAGTTACAGGGCAACTACATGCAGATATATAGGGGGGTCTTAAACTAGACAGGATGCTAAAACAAATAAAACTGATCTCCAAAAATCTTTCTAATTTTAGTATGGAATGAAGAAGGAAATAGCCAAATCTTATTAACTATAATAAAAGCTCACAAAATGGATTTCTATTAGACCAACACCAAGACACTAGTGGCAATTTCAGGAAAAATTCCAGTCTTTTATCACCTTTAAATGATTAAGATGCTAAAATAAAAACAAATAAATCTCTCTGAATAACTCTCTGAAAGAGATAAACCATAAGAGATGGATTTTCTTTGGCACATCTGGGAAAAAAGCACAGCCCTGCCTGCTCCCTACAGAGCTGTTTATACGACTCATGCTAGTGCTTCACACAGCTACAGGGACCGCTAATGGTGGGGAGGAAGCACTTTCATAAGGTCCATGTTCAGGAACGTTAACTAGGTATGGCACTAAAAAAAAAACAAAATAAAAAACCCCAAAACACAGAAACTCCACAAAACTCTATCAAGCAATGGATAAAACAACACCAGAGGTGGTGTGTGTGTGTATGTGGGGGAGTGGAGGGTGTTCCCTTCCCACATCATTTTAAAATTTTCACCCTCCAAATGCACTCAAATCTATAAAAGCTAAGTAAAGCTCAATCTGTCTTTTTTCTCCACTACTATCCAAGAAGTAGAGAGAAAAACACAAACTAATATTAAAAGGCAAATAAGCAAAACAGAGTCTTTGGCCTATGAGCAGAGGTGGAAAAGAGAGAGGTAGTCTAATGACTATAGAGCATCAGATACAGTTCACAAAATAAAGTGTTACGGAAACAAGGACTTCATAAAAGCTTAAGTACTTCTGTAACTTCCTCACTTGCTGTAGCAGAGGAAGATATTACTGTAATTCATAAACTCTATGTAAATATAGTTCTCTACATCTATGCTCCAATGAAATAGTTATGTTAATACTATAAGCCCCTGCAATCTAGACCAACTTCTCAGGAAGTTGTGGTAACACATCCATTCAACTTGAAAGCCTGTCCAAAAAAGAATGGTTGCCCATCCAATATACTAACAAGTAATCAATATTTAATTTATGCATTTATATAGTAATTTTCTAAGGGGAAGTGTAGCTCTTACATAATTGCCCCTAAGTACTTTTGGCCCTGAAAAGGAAACAAAAGAAAGAAAACTCACTGTTAGGTTGTCTCTAAGCAACTGCATGATGAGGGTGCTGTCTTTGTATGAATCTTCATTCAGTGTATCAAGTTCTGCAATGGCCTCGTCAAAAGCCTGATAAACATTAATAGCTGCAGTGAACATTTACCTTGGTACAACCTGGTTAGTCTATAACTATAAGCCATTTCTTAATGGTTTAACATTTACTTTGTTTTATTATCAATTGAAAACAAAACTAAAAGGAATCATTTCCTCAGTTTAAGACCTTCTTAACGTACACGACCTCAAACATAAATTATTCCATACTTCAAGAAACAAGCACTTCCTAGTTCTTTCACAACACAGCAGTGATAACCCAATATACTTCTAATCATAAAGAGCTAATATTTATTTGCAAAAATCCATCTTCTACTCTCCCATTTTGAGTCACATTGAGGAACTTAATTATAGTCTAGTGACCAAACATAGGAGGTATTACTTTCCAAAATGCTTTACATTTCTTGCATATTTCTTTGATTATTGCGACCAGTCTGCTCTTTAGAGATGTATTACTACTGGTTTAACCACAGTTGGGAGACAGGAAGTTGTTGAGAAGAAAAAGGAGACACCCAAGTAAAATTCCTAAAAATGAATATACTTATTATCTCAAATAACCTTAGCTAAAGAGGGTATTTCTGAACACATCTTACCGTTTTAGCCAGTGTGCAGGCAAGCTCTGGGTTATTAAGGATCTCATAGTAAAATACAGAAAAGTTAAGAGCCAGCCCCAGGCGGATGGGATGTGTAGGCTGCATTTCTTTCTTGCTTATATCAAAAGCCTCTTGGTAAGCTCCCTGGGAATTATCTATCGTTTCTGTGAAGGAAAAACAAAGAAATACTGAAAATCTCTCCAGTACACAGCAAATCAACATACCTTTAACATGTGCTTCTAGCTCTCCGTAGAATCAGACTTTTCTCTATAACTTTCTTGTAAAACCACTTTAGGACACAAAAGTGTTTTATACTGTGTATTTAAAACTATAAAGTCCTTTGCTTATGCTTACTTTTTAAAAACCATGAGATCTAAGGCCAAGACAATTTTCTTTTTCTTACACCTTGATTTTATTACTTGGAAAAGCAGCAATTAAAGCAACTTGACTGATATATAATAGTATCTCAACAAAAATAATTTAGCTGGAATACCCCTTCTCAAATTAATGCAAACATTTTACAAAGATGTGAACCACCAAAGTCTTTATTTTTGTGACTTATTTGTAGAAATAATACTAGATATCTAGATATCAAGATGTTTTATATGAAAGACATTGTATCAAAATGCCATTATTTAAAATAAAATCTGCCATCTTACAAGAATTTGAATCCTGGCTTAATAAAAATGTCAACACTACTCTGATTTCTGAATAAGGCCCCCTCAGACCTGTTACCTTAGAAATACTGACATAATAGAAATTGAGCTATCCCTTTATGGTCTGAATGTGTGCATTTTCCTTCCTCTGAAACGGCACAATGTTAATCTAAAGGTAGCCAGTGTGGCCCTCACATCCTAAGGAGTTCTTGCCGTTTGGTGCACACAGAAGAAATACAATGAGTAGCTGTGAGTTTCTGGGTTATAAGCAGATTATATGCAAATGCCAGACCATTTCAATATACAATGTGTGGAGCTAAAAAATGCCAACATATTGACCAGAAAGGAATGAATCACATTAATGCTGGTGCTAACATCCAGTCTCCCCAAAGACATCCCTTTGACTCACTGATGTTTATATGTTAGAGTCTGTGCAAGTATTTGTTGCATTCAATTGTTTATCTTCAAGACAATAGAAATTACACATCAATGACACAGTTTCTGTTACAGCAGGGTATAATAGTTTTCTTTTTGTAAATTACACTGATCTTTGGGATGATAAAACTCTCATTTTCAGTGAGTAAATAACACCCTGTGAAATACATCTACCTAGAACTTGCTTGATAAATGTAGTAGCAGGAACACAAAAATTTAACAGAATCTGTATTATCACTCAACTGTCAATACTCCAGTAGACTAAGTGGGCTGTTAATAACATTAGCTTTAGTAATTTTTTTATACCATTTTGTGGAATTCAGTTATTCTTTTTTCTCACATCTGTTTTTAATGACAAATTATACACCAGCAATAATACTCTCATCTCTTAGAAATGAGAAATGTGGTTAGATATAATTAGTAGTAAATGTCATGAGCCTTTAAAGTAGGTAGTATTTCATAAATTAATACATCAAACAGAAAAGGTATATCCTGTTTTTACATTTGATACATAACTCCCAGTTATCTTAGTTTCAAAGTATAGTGATACTAGAGGTCATATGACTGAAGACCACAAGAGGAAATGGAGTTGTTTGCTGTCTGGCCCAGTGGATGTGGTGTGGGATCTGCATAGAGGTGGTCTCTGAGAAAGCAAACCCCAATGAACATTTTATCTTAAAACTGGGATATTCTGGGGCCTCCCTGGTGGCGCAAGGGGTTGAGCACTGCTCTGTGAAGCATCCGCAGCCACTGCAGCACGAGTTTGATTCCCGGCCAGGGAGGGGACCCACATGATGCAGCAGACCTCGCCTGTCTCTCCCACTGCTCTCCAGCAGTGTTATTTCAGTCCATCTGCCTGTTCTGCTCCCCACTCTGTCTCTGGTGAATCCTCTCACCCCCACACCTCTGGCCTGTATCCCAGTGCTTGTATGCATAAATAAACATTAACTTTAAAAAAACAAAAAACACAACTGGGGTATTCTACCTACTGCGATTTTCTTTCTTTGTATTTCAGCCACTTTCAAGGTTAATTGGTATACCTACTTTTATTTGAATGGAGAAACTATGTATCCATAAGTAGGATCTTCATGCTTTTTTCAAGGGGATTGTGTTTAACTGATTAAGCAGTTTAGGCTCAGTGAACAATCTTGCTCTAAGTGCATCTTTCCTGATGTTTTCCCATTTTCTACTTTGCTATTCCATCCATTAAGCTAGCCAGTAATCCACCATCCTTTAAACGTTGTACTCACAACTGAACAAAAATTACATAATCTAAACAGTAAAGTTACAAGCATATGCAAAGAACTCTGGGGCTGAAATAATGAACCAAATTTTAAAACATAAAAGATTATAATCTGGTAAAACAAGAAAAACATACATTTCAAAGAGTTTGAGATTTTTTTAAAAAAAGCATTACTGTAATATAAATTCATGACTAGGTCTTCATTTTTGAGACTAAAGCGACATTACTAATTTGTTTATACACAGATGGCCAAGATGTGTTTTCAAGTTACAAGGAATTGAAGACTATGGTCAGCATCCCAATTATCTTCCTTTCCTTTTTCATAGTTCAGCTTTACCCTTAAACCAAATATACCTACGTTTTCGATCATCACCACATGCAACTTCAGCAAGGTACCGGAAGTAATCTCCCTTCATTTTCAGATAGAAGACCTTACTCTCTGGATTAGTTGCATTGGCTATTAAATACTTATCCAACAATTCCTGAAAGAAAGAAGACAAAGCATTAGGTATGAACAGAAAGCTATTCCATTACTGACAAGAACTCACAATGATATGCTTTGAATCATTAATTACCACAGTAATTCCACACCATACCACCCAGGGCCTGAGGCATGAGTTGGGGCAGGGGGTCAGGTGGTTGCCATTAGCTGAACGCTGTGGTCCAGACCAAGTCACAATTTCTAATGACAAAGTTAGATCACACGAAACACAAATTAGTAAAAGACTGTTCACTCATCCACTCATTCAGCAAGTACTTCCTCACACTTTCTAGGTGCCAGGCCCTATAGTTAAGCAGAGCGGTTATAAAAAAGACACAGATATGGTCCTTACCCTCAGTGGGCTCACAATCTAGTAAGAAGAGAGGTAAGTATAAGCACTAACTGTACCCCTAGGGGTTAAACGATATGACACTAATGAGCTACAGAAGGGAGGATCTGGCTCTGTTGGAGATGGCTGCTGGCTTTCCCCAGAGGGAGAGAAGATTTGACCTGGTTGGGAAGGGATGATAAGAAAGTAGCAGTTTGGAAAATAAGAATGTGCAATTATTTTAGGAAGCAAAAGCAAACTGTTTAAGACATTGGGTATGAAAGAGTATGGTCATTACTGAAAGAGCCCAGCATCAAGGCCCAAAGGACTACTCAACGTACTCTGCAGGCAAGTGCCTCTCAGAATGGATGAGAGTTAAGGGGCCCACAAACTTACACAGCAATATTTTGTCACGCTGACAAAATATATTATTTTTTAAAACTGGATTAGTATTTAAGTTTATCTTCTATTGCCCATTTCATTACAAAGAAGTATGCATTTCATCCAATGAACTAATGCTTATCAAACTAATGTATCTGTACAAAATGTGCCTGGGAGAGCAGAAAATAAAAAAAAATTAAAAAAAAAAACAAAATCTCTATCTTGGACTATTTTACTTTTACTTGATGCCAATAATTTTAAAAAGTTTTTTTAAATTAAAATATAGGATGGAATAAAATTCTCATAGAAACTTTAATATACTGACAACTAAACTTCACAGTATTGTTTGGGGAGTTAAAAACCAGTAAACACATGTAAAAGCAGAGTATAAATGTCACATGTTAAGTGCTCAGTAAATGTCAGTGATGTTCAGCCAATCAGGTGTTCCTACTCCTTTCCCTAAGAACAAAGTTTGAGTAACACTGATCTACACAAAGTGAAATTTAAAAAAAAAAGCAACAGCTGTTATATAAAAATATCAACTATGATAGAAAATTGGTAAGTCTAGAGAATAACCTAGAGTAAGACTGCTTCAAATGCATATAAAAACATCCCTGAAGAAGTAAAAGGGTTGTTTACAGGTGAGGTTTAGAAAGTGTAACTCACAAATCTTGTTGGTTTGATTAAAAAATGAACTACACAGGGACCTCCCTGGTGGCCTACGGGTTAAGTCTCAGTGCTATCACTGAGACAGCATGAGTCTGATCCCCAGCCAGGGAGCTGACCCATATAAGTTCCTGTCTCCCTACAACTCCCCTCAGCAGTGTATTTCAGTGGATCTGCCTGTTCTGCTTCCCACTTTGTCTCTGGTGAAATCTTCTCACCCTCTATGCACCTCTGGCTTACACCCCAGCACTTGTATGCAAAAATAAATGTTTAAAAAAATAAGTGAACTATATAAAATACAATTAAAAGAAGAGAAAAAACATTTCAAATGTGTTAAATCCTTTAATAAATGGCTGGATTTAAAAACAAAATCAAACCTGATTTTAAGGTGTTTGAACCTTAGTGAAAGTTAAATTTAATATTACAGGACTATTACATGATGAAATCCCAGAAGTTTATACATTATAAAAGTGGCAAACTGTGGCAAAATCGTGGCTTAAATCTGGAAAGTTCATGAGCCACAAATGCAGCAATAGATGTCATTAAAGGTGTGCCCAAACACTAAAGGCAAACACTGCTCCCACCCCACCATATTTCTAAAATGGAAAAAGAATTGCAGGACCAGAGGGTAGGAATTTCCTGTGTTCAAGACCACCAATACAACTTTAAGGTATTTATTAAAAAAATCAACCTAAGAAACCCTTTTCTAAAATCTTAGAAAGCTACACTACTTAAACGTGGCCCTCTAGTATCACACATAACTTTCAATTTGAAAACAATTTCCATAGAAAACCTAAATGTATGTGTGTTCTAAGGGTGGGGAAGGGAAGAAGGGACAAGGTGGGCATCAGTGAGACACCCACAAGTTTACTTGCTTCTAAACCTCAAACTGACTCCCAGTCATCACTACAGCTATCACATTGTTTAAAAATTAAGCAAGAACAGATTCTGAGTAGTCTCAAATAATGCAAACAGTGTTCAGACTGTGGGAACTACCACCTCTGCTTGTACTCATACTAAGGAACTACAGTGTAAAATAAAGGGCCTCCCACTTTTCTTGTTCTCCCAAACGAGTCAGTGAGGTAGGATGAATCCCACAGACGATCTTCGAAAAGGTGCCAGCTCTGGTGAAGACATTATTTAGTCACATAAAATACTATGCTCTATCTTTAAATCTACAACTTTCTGCTTTCTCACTGGCAGACTGGCTTCCAAGGAAATAGGAAGCTCCTGAACAGCTACTGTATTAGTAACTACACAGTCACATAGGAGCTAAATATAAATTTTTGCTTTCTAAAATTATTAACTTTGACTACTAGTTTGCATATGGCCGTTACGTACGATTTACAGTGCTGGCTTTTATAAAGTGACTTGTGCATTACTTCCATCCTGGAGTGTCAGCCAGGTATCATGGTTCTTTGTCAGATGCCACTAGCTCTCTGTGAAGGAAACAACAGGCACATAATAATTCTGTCTTTCCATAAGCTACCAGTAGCAAGATGTAGACTTTAGCCCAATTAAAAGGCAATGGGTTCTGCTTACCAACATGATCATGGTTGTTTGAGGTATTGTCACTATTAGTTATTATTAATGCTAATCAGGATAAAGGTATAAATACTAAAGGATATAGCCTATGTGTGCAAAATTTTGTAAAAAAATTGTTTTAATTTTAAAGACAAATTTATTACAGATCAGACCAAATGACAAACACCTCTCCAAACACTGACACTGGTGAACTGTCAGGAGAGAACAGGCTCAGTATTAATATTAACATTTATGTAAGTTAAAAAATTTCCCCCACTGATTTCTCCTGTACATTACTCATGTCAATGAGGCAGGAGATTCCCTTTGTAACTCTCCAACCAACAAAAAATTCATGATCCTGGGAGGCTTGGAGAATCAAGATTTGAAGGCCTGGGAGACTGGGGAGCCCCTCAAGGAATGCGTGACTGAGAGGTAGAATGCAGAATCTGTAAAGAAGTCAGTGTACTTACTACCCCAGATTACAAGATAGATTAGGTATTAAAGGTATTTTAGATCAAAGAAACTCAAATATGAGGTAAGTCAGAGGAAAGAATACAAGTTATTATACTGGTCACTTTAGGAGATGCTGAAGGACCACAGAATAAACTTAATGTCAGAAAAATAAAGTGGGACTTGAATAAAGAGGGTTAAATTGTAAAAACTCTAAAAGATATATAAGAAACAAAACTGTCAAAAAAATACTGATGCATGTTCAGTAACTGCTCTTTCTCACCCCCATGTTTTAGAGAAGTGTAACAAAATCCAAATACTAGTTCCATCTCTAGGAGTAAATTTTTCTGCAAGTAATCCTATCCTCACTTCATCACATTTTCCAAAACAATTCACTTAGCTTCAGTGTATTACTATTCCATGGCATTCAACTAAAATAATATCTTAAATTCCTTTATAAATAATTTGTTTTATAAAGATGTTCTTGTCCTTCATTACATAGCTTATTCTTTATATAACAAAACCGGCTTATTTAAGAATAGGTAACTAATGAAGAGTCTTAAAATACAAGCAAGACAGCAATATAAGACAAAAAATGTTGGATTTTCAATTTTCTCTGTTAGCTTGCTGAAATTTATTAATTAACCATTAAGCATTAACATGTTCAATCTCTAAATGTAAGTGCATGTTCCAGTCACAATCCAGCTGTTATCAGCAGTTCAGTCAGCACGTATTACTATAAAAGTTTTAGGGGCCTCCCTGGTGGCACAAGGGATTTAGTCGCAGCACTGTAAAACGGTCCACAGCTACTGCAGCACTAGTTCGATCCCCGGGCAGGGAGGTGACCCACACGGCATGGCAGACCTCTTCTATCTTGTCCACTGCTCCCCTCAGCAGTGTATTTCAGTAGATCTGCCTGTTCTGTTCCCCACTCTATTTCTGGTGAATTCTTTCATTCCCCTGCACCTCTGGCCTGTATCCCAGTTCTTGTATGCATAAATAATTTTTTTTAAAAGCTTGTTTTATATATATAAAATATACTATTCTCTCTCTATACACACACACACATACACACACAAAATAATATTCTCTCTCCTCTCTCTTCTATCTCCCAGGATATACCAACCTACGCTCCAAGCACTTTATCATGTGTTATTTTCATATGAACAATCCATTATGAAAATGTGCACAGAAATAAAACCACACAAGTCAAGAAACTTGACCAAAGTCACAGAGTTAAATAGAACCAGAATCTATAGCTAGAACTAGCATTTTTAAGCACCTCCCTAAATTAAAATAAAGGTTATCATATCCTAAAATGGAGCACATCTAAGAGAGATGAATCTCTGGCCTTTGGTAAGATGTTTGATTTGTAAACTAAAAGAACTACTATGGTATATAGGATAAATTAATTAACACCTGGAACATTTATCTAACAAAAACAGCTAAATATTTTTACATCCTAACTTCAAGTATTACAGAACAAAGAACCCCTAATATAATATGAAAGAATAAGGTCTCTAGCAAAGTCTCTAAATTAAGTTGGTAATTCCAAGAGACTGAAATCAAATCCCAATTTAAGACTCAAGAAGTCATACTTCATCCAGAACGAACTTACACACATCAGACCCACTCTGATTTCAACTGAGATGACCTGAGGATGAAATTAAAGGCTAGGTATGAGAGAGGAAGCCTAAGGGACAGACTGCTGGAACCAATAACCTAGTTCTAGAACCTCAATCTATTATAAAAGTTCCCTTAATTTTCTCTTCTACAAAATGATCAAAATATAGTTTCCAATTTTAAGAATCTATGATCAAAATACTATGGTTCTTTTATAAAAAATTATTTTTATGAAAGTAATTACGTGCAAGAGTTAGTACCATTTTACATTTTTAAAAGAAAAACAATCTCCCCACTGCTTTCTCACTGTTCTGCATCTCCAGCCTTTTTTTTTTGTGAAACATCATGACCTCCTACTTTTTCTCCAATTCAAAGTCACCGTCAGAGTCCCTCCCCCCTTATCTGTACTTCACAAAAAAGATTTGGGTTTCCATGAAAATAGACAATACATGTATATCATGTAATATTTGAAAGAGCACAATAGAATTTTTCTTGCCCCTACGTGGATCCTTGGACATCCAGTTCTTCCTGCCCCAAGGCAGCCATTATTATTAGTTTCTTATACATTCCTTCAGACATTTTATACAATTAAAATTCATATTCTCCCTCCCTTGTGTTAACACACTGCATTTTCTACACCTTGCTTATTCTATACTATCATTTCTCCGAGATCAATCATTACTCTACACAAAACACTACACACAGTACCCACCACATGGTCATGTCCTCATTATTTAAATAGTCTTCTCTGGCAAACATTTAAGTTGCTTCAAATTTGATATTTCCAACAATGTACCAAATATACACTTGCTCCTTAGGGTAAATTGTCTGTCCTCCCGGGAGGCAATTCAATTTACAGTTCCATCAGGGATGCATGAGTGTCCTAATTTCTCAGCATTCTTTTGAACCTAGGGTATTATTAAACAGTCAAAAATAAAAAAAATCTCCAATCTGGTTAAGTGAAAAATACCTTACTAGTTTTATTTTACTAGTTGAAAATCTGCATGTCTGTTTCTATTGTGTTTCATCTTTTGCCATTTCCCTAATGAGTTTTTTCCCTTTTTGCAGTTTTTCCCTGATTTTCAGGAATTCTTTACATACTAATGATTAATTTTTCAGATGTACCTAATACGAACTGCATGTATTTAAAGATTCTGGCAATAAAATTACACATATTAATATTTTTTTATTTTACTAAATCAGATATAATACCACCAACATGAGAATCACAATAAAAATAAGTAAAAAAAAAAAAAAAAGAAAGAACGAAAGGTTACCAAAGAGCAGTACATCAGAAGCCCCTGGCCCCCTAATTCACTCTCAGTATGGAATACCTGAGAAAGTTGTGACTCACAACCTGAAAACAGAAGGGCAGAAACATGACTTTCTGATTCTGACAATACAGTGAGTCTGAGCAGACTTTCCTCGCTTCTAAAAATAATCAATATGCAGATAGAAATAGGTAAGAAAAACTATACCAGAGCTCTAAAAGGAGGGAGGGAGCCAACCAGGTGCCAGCTAGGAAGATGAAATGAAGAACAAAAAACGAATGTTTACAACACAAAAATGGTGCTATGTAAGGGGCTGGATCCTAGAAAAACACTGTCTACCATTCTAGAGAAGCAGCAAGTAAGGTATTTTCTGGGCTTTAGGGGAGGAGGTGGTAGTGATGGTGAGTGTGGTCTTTCATGCAGAACTAAAACCCTGATCTATGTTCTGTGCAGGTAATACTAAAAATTTTACATTATGCATGTGTGAAAATGTCTGTAAAAATTAAGTCAAAGCTTAGTGTGTTCAGCAGAAATAAATCACCAAAACCCCTCCCTGTCTAAAGACACTTTCATTATCTAAATCACACATAAGTTTTACAAAAACAGCTATATTTAACAGTTATTAAAAACAACACAGGGCCTCCCTGGTGGCGCAGCGGGTTAAGCAACGCACTATGAAGCAAAACACAGCCACTGCAGCTCCAGTTCGATCCCTGCTGCCGGCTAAGGAGGGGACCCACATGGCATAGCAGACCTCTCCTGCCTGGCCTGCTGCTCCCCTCAGCAGTGTACTTCAGTCCATTTGCCTGTTCTTCTCCCTGCTCTGTCTGGTGAATCCTCTCACCTCCCGCGACTCTGGCCTGTACCCCAGCTCTTGTGTGCATAAACAAAAAAATCTTCTAAAAAAAAAACAAAAACAACACAGCCAGGGCCTCCCTGGTGGCACAGTGGGTTAAGCAATGCACTAAGAAGCAAACTGCAGTCACTGCAGCACGAGTTCAATCCCTGCTGCCGGCCAGGGAGGGGACCCACATGGCACAGCAGACCTCTCCTGCTGCCTCACCTGCTGCTGCCCTTGGCAGTGTGTTTCAGTCCATCTGCCTGTTCTGCTCCCCACTCTGTCTGGTGAATCCTCTCACCTCCCGCACCTCTGGCCCGTACCCCAGCTCTTGTATGCATAAATAAATAAATCTTAAAACAACAACAACAACAACACAACTATTCAGGAATTGCTCCACCACACTGAGAAATGCACAAGCAGTCTTAAAGATTTTTTTTTAAACTTTATGGATTAGATGCCTAGGACTAGCTTCAAAATAATGGGTAGAGAGATAAATGACGAATGTGCTTGATGGGGACAGAAACATAACAATGGCTGAAGCTAAGGTGATGGGTACATGTGGGGATACAGTAACATTCTTTTGTTTGAAAATTTTCTTGATTATAATAACTAAATAGATGGGGGGAAGGGAAACAGCAGTCTAGGGAAAAGGAGAGTGATAAATTAAGAAAACTCAGTTTGGAGAAAAAAGAGGGGTAAAGGGCATGTGAATTAAAATAAGGAGAGAAAAATATTAGAGAACAGAAGGTATATCTGAAGACACTACTCAGGACAAAACAAAGAACCAACAATATGAAAAAAAAACTGCAAGTCAAAAGCTGCAAATATAAAGACATGTCTAAGATCTGGTGTCTAAGAAAGTATGTGACAGGAATTCCAGAGAGAACAGAATGAATGAGAAAGAAATGTTATTCAGAGATGATGACTGAGACTTTTCCATTAAAAGTATAGATAATAATCTTCACAGTGGAAAAGGACAGTAAATCCCAACAAGATTAAAATAAAAATAAATTCATACCTAAACCACCATGGTAAAATTGCAGAATGCCAAAGACAAGAAAATTCTTAAAAGCAATCAGAGAAATGACACGTTACCTATAAAGGAAGAAACAATATGACTGACAGTTGACTTTTCATCAGAAAACCTCAGAAAATATCTCAAAGTGCTGAGAAAAACAACTGTCAGCTAGAATTCCATAATCAATTCAAGTACCATACAAAAGCAGGTGCAAAAATAAATATTTCCAGGCAAAGACAGACATTCTCCCTCAGATTTTTACTGAAAGGATATTTTTAGAGTGGGAAGAATAGAAAGAGAATTTAGAACTAAATATCTAGTAACTGAAATACTCATCATCTGTTAAGTTTCCACTCTCCCCAAACTGTAACACAGAATTATTATAAAATGCTGAACAATCCATGTGTGATACCTCAGAGGATAGTATTTATCATTAAGAAGCATGTACGTACATTCTTTTGCATTATGTGCCAAAGGGTGAGTTGGCTAATAAAGGACACATGCTTCTCAACCCTCTTTTTTAAGACTGGATTTTAAGGTTATACTTTTTTCTTCAACCCAACAAGTATCTGTCTTTAAGACTACACTGTTTAAAATCTGACAACTCTGACAATTTGTTACCAGTAAGAAATGTTTCATTAGCATAATCAAGGATCTCAAAATATTTCAGTAGTCCACTATCCATTTTAAGGTAACTTACAAAATCTGGGGCTCATCTGAGGTATTTGTTGGCATAGCTTTAAGCAATATCCACATGCTAATGATTGACAAATACTCCCCTTACAGAGTGGCAATTTACTTTTACAACTCTGTGCCTCAGTTTATTCATCTGTAAAAGGATTAATGACAGGGCCCACAAGGTTGCTGTGAAGACTGAATTACCATAAATTGCCTATAAGATTGACTGCTACATAAACCCTGATTTTGCACCATCACACAAATGTTTCTTTCAGCATAGTGCTCCTATATATACTGATATATGGAGGGGCACTGGAACTTTAAACCTCACTCATTTTAACAATATTAAACTTGTCTTCCTAACAAAATCTACTCTTAATTCTCTTCCCCTATTCAATTTTTTATCTTAGGAAAAAGCACTCAGCTGTCCTAGGCTAGAAACCTAACATCATCCTAAATATTTGACTACTCTACCCTCACTTCCTTGGCTTCCTTCCAATAGCCGATCTCCCAGGTCTGTCCCTGGATGTAATTTTCTCCAAGTTCTGGAAACCTAGAGTTTACTGGTAACACACAACTCCCGCCTAACTGTAAACCACTAACGGCAAATAGACTATCTTATCTTGATTAAATATACAGTTGACATCTGAACAAAGGGGGGTTTATACAGTTGACATTTGAACAAAAGGAGGGTTATTAGAACCAAACAACCCCTCTCATCAAAAACCCAAATATAGGGCCTCCCTGGTGGCACAGTGGGTTAAGCAACGCACTATGAAGCAAACCGCAGCCACTGCAGCTCGAGTTCGATCCCTGCCGCCAACTGGGGAGGGGACCCACATGGCATAGCAGACCTCTCCTGCTTCACCCGCTGCTGCCCTCAGCAGTGTGTTTCGGTCAGTCTGCCTGTTCTGCTCCCCACTCTCTCTGGTGAATCCTCTCACCTCCCTGGACTCTGGCCTGTACCCCAGCTCTTGTATACTTAAATAAATAAATCTTTTAAAAACAAAACAAAACAAAAAAAACCCCACAAATATAACTTTGATTCCCCCAAACTTAACTATAGTGATCTGTGAATGCAGAGCTATGGATATAGAGGGAAAGACTCAGACATCAGTGGAACTGGTCAAACCCGTGTTGTTAGGGGTCAACTTTATTTATATAGAAAACTGAAAAGAATGTAAAACTTAACTGTAACCTACCAGTACATTAAAAAGTACATACTTTAAAAGAATGATCAAAAAGAATCAAAAAGAACAGAGGGAAGTGTGGAAACAGAAAAGGAATGGAAATAATCCAATCTGTCGTCTGGTGTATGTGAATCACAGTCAGTCAACCCCCCTGAGAAACCCAGGCCCAGCCTTGGAAATGATGGTCATCAAACACCTCAGCGGGCAGACGCCAATCTAGCCTGTTGTGAGGCCACGCTTACTATGCCACTTCCCAGTTACAGTCTGATCCTAAGGCAGGTCTCTCTGCCTCCTGACTGAGAACATAGTGGTCAGGCCAACTCAAGTATTTAAATCACTGGGCTAGTTATTCTTCACTGTAAATGAACAATGTTCTTGGTTTCATACATCAGTCACACCTGTGTGGCTCCACCCTGGAGTGTGTCAGTCCACAAGGCTAAAGGGTTACTATAACGTGTACTAAGCCCACATTCCCTAGTTCTCTACACCCTTATACTGACTGGCCATATACATTCTGAAATATGGTTTTAGAGTTCAGTATATCCTAGTTTATTTCCAAACCTGTTTCTATACCTCTATTTCCTTTTTTTTTTGAGATTTATTTATTTATGCATACAAGAACTGGGGTGTAGGCCAGAGGTGTGGGGTGGAGGTGAGAGGATTCACCAGAAACAGAGTAGGGAGCAAAACAGGCAGACTGACTGAAATACACTGCTGAGGGGAGCAGCAGGCAAGACAGGAGAGGTCTGCCAACTATGTAGGTTAGTTCCCTGACTGGGGATCAAACTCAGGCTGCAGCCAATGCTGCAGATAGCTTGACAGTGCCAAGACTGAGCCTCTGTGCCACCAGGGAGGCCCCCTATACTTCTATTTCTTTTTTCTACTAATTATCCCATCATCCCCACCTCTTAGCCACCCAGTTCATTAGTACCCTTCTCATTTCCATCCTACCACCAGCTGTCAAGACCTACTGATCTAACCTATCTTTTTATCTCATTCCAGATTTTTATTACCTGAGTCAACCATTATTACACCTCAACTGATCCCATAACTTAACTGATCTGCCAGGTTTTAGGGTTCTTTCTCTAAGTCATTTCATATGCTATTGGTAAATCAACCTTATATTTCCTTCTGAGCATGTTAATCCCCTACTGCAAAACCCCAGTGGCCTGTTAAAATAAAAAACTAAGTCTCACACTTATGGTTCTCCAGGATCAGACTCTAACCTAGAGCTTCCTAGTGGTGAAGAGATACTGACCCCTCAGCCATGACAACGGGAGGGGAGAGAGGAGGACAGGAGGGACTTATTTTCCCCAGGGCGCCATACAAATAAGGTCATTCTCCATAGGCCATAAATAAAAGGAATCAGGAAGCACTGTCCTAACTGCTTCCATCATTACCATTCATATACTAGCAGAAAGAACAGCAACATAGATCCTCCCAAACGCTTCGGATGGCACTCTCAGAAGCAGGACATGAGCACTACATGAGATGCTGGGAACACAGCAGGCACTCACGGAAGTGAAAAGCAAACAATGACACAGCCTCTTCAGCACTATTCAGAGAATAGGACACTGCAGTGCATACAGCCTTCCCACAGTGAGCTGCCCAGTGAGGCCAGAGCATCAGTGCCAAAGTAACTGCTCAGTAAACACCCTGCCTCTTGTGCTTTCTGTGCTCACCAAGCAATCTTCTAATGCTAATTTGGTTCTTGTAAATTTGCCAACCATGTGGCTAGTCCATGATCCTGCCTTATTTATAATCCTGTAATCCCCCTCTCAGTGTGCCAACACATTAGATTTCAAGTACATTAAGGCCGAGGGACAAATCCTGGACCATAAGGATTCAGTATTACTCTACTCATATGGTATCCCTGCTGAACAATTCTTCCTTATACTGATTTGGGGAGAAGGTGAGGGTGAATCCCTGAAAAACTGTTACTGGGACTTCATAGTCCCATTTTCTCCTTATTAAAAAATTAATACAACTCTGGAACATTCAAGAAAATGAACATGCCTTTCTGGGAGAAAGGATTTAAGATTAATATATTTTTTTAAAGATTTATTTATTTATGCACACAAGAGCTGGGGTACAGGCCGGAGTCGCAGGAGGTGAGAGGATTCACTGGACAGAGTGGGGAGCAGAACAGGCAGACTGACCGAAACACACTGCCGAGGGCAGCAGCAGGCAAGGCAGGAGAGGTCTGCTACGCCATGTGGGTCCCCTCCCTGGCTGGCAGCAGGGATTGAACTCGTGCTGCAGTGGCTGCAGTTTGCTTCTTAGTGCGTTGCTTAACCCGCTGCGCCACCAGGGAGGCCCTTAAGATTAATATTTTTATAGACTAAAAAACCACCTTATAAAGTATTTGAACTTCTGAGATATGAAGGTAAAAGTAACCAAAGACCTAAAACGCAAGACTTGCTGAAATATCTGTCAAATTAATAAATCAAATTAAATGCAATAATGTCACAAACTATCATCATGGTCAGAGAATTAACATGGATTCATCAGATCCAAAGGGGTACTTGCCAAAATGAAAGTAAGCCAAAAGAGTAGCCTGTGCAACTAAGTGGTTATTTTTATGAGCAAGAGAAAATAAGGGATTCAAACGCAGCAAGTAACAGGCTGAGGGAAAAGGAAAAAACATGAGAAAAATCCAAGGTCCCAGTAAAAAGAGAAAAAGCTTATCTTCTATCTCTTGTCCCAAATATTTCTCAACTCCTTCTCCTGGTCTATAAAACCTCTAGTATGACCTTAAGACCCAGGTGAAAAGAGTCCCAACTATAGCAGTATCACTCCTGACATGTGCTACATACAACACAGTAGTGCTTTTTGAGGGGAATGGGATGGCCCTTTCATGAGCACACTGCACCTCTCCCTCTCCTGCCCTAAATGATTAGGATCTTTAAAAAACCAAACCCCAGTAAAAATGCTCTGTTTAAGAGCATCCCGGAGCATAAGTCCATCCTGTCTTCCAACTCAGCTAGAGCTGTTAAGACTGCAATGAAGACACATAAGTTTCAGCCTCTGACAAATAATAGTGTGTATGTGAAAAGCAATGTACCAGTATTAAAAAAATAATGGCCTTTGGCCCCTCACTGCATCCAAAGCATTTGAGCCAACTCCAGATATCACTAAATACAAACAAATACCCAGTCCTTTTTTTCTCTGACCTCTGTGCTCTACCCTCACATTTAGCAGCTGGATGGTGAGTGGCAACAACAGCAATATAGGAATGTTTCACCTTCTGTGCAAAGATCCCCCATTTGCTGGCCAAGACACACAGGTTTTAAAAGACAGTTTAAATTCATCCATTGGTGACACTAATTCTTCTTTCCAAATATGTCAAATGCAACAAAAACAATTATACATACACAAACAGAACTTACCAGCATTTACTGACAAGTGCAATCGAAAGAACCAAGCAAGGCCAAACCAACCTTCCCCTTTTAGCATTTGTAATCCACTAGCATTCAGAGACTACTTTAGTCCCTGATTTGTAAAGGAAAAGACAAGTAATGATAAATCAAGAGACGTTTTCCTTTAAAAGAAACAAAATTAACAGAAGTCAAATCTTTTTTTTTTTTTAAAGATTTATTTATTTATGCATACAAGCACTGGGGTACAGGCCAGAGATGTGGGGGTGGTGAGAGAATCCACCAGACAGAACAGGACACAGAACAGGCAGATTGACAGAAACACACTGCTGAGGGGAGCAGTGGACGAGGCAGGAGAGGTCTGCTACGCCATGTGGGTCACCTTCCTGGCCAGCGGCAGGGATCGAACTCGTGCTGCAGTGGCTGCCGTTTGCTTCATAGTGCGTTGCTTAACCCACTGCGCCACCAGGGCGGGCCCAGAAGTCAAATCTTAATTTGGTCATAAGTAATCCAACTGGACAGACGTCCCATATCTTACAGAAAAGACATTACTAGAAGTTAAACACAGGTCAAAAATTGCCTTGTTAGCTTAGTATTCAGGGCAAGGTTTACTATGCCTAGGAAAACTACTAAAAATAGGTCACAACTTATGCTAGCAAAGACCCCATGAGTTTTGCCTCTTGTAAGTTTATGACAAATAGAATCACACCATTACTACATTACAGAAACTACAATTATTTGCAGACTAATTTTTCCATCTATGGATGATAACCTTTCACGTGTATGTGGAGTGGGTTAACCCACATACTCTTTGAAGCTCTACTATGTACACAACCTCTAGTGTAGCGGGTCTATTACAGGCTACTAAGTAATGAGGGGTTTAGGAGGCTACAATATGAAAATTCTGCATTTCCAACTAAACTTATATGGGTTGCTGATTATATTCAAATGAACTACCAGGTACCGCACAAAGGGAACCCTGAAAAGTAAAGATGAAGTCCCTATTCTTGGTACCATTGCAGTGCATTAATACTGATCTGAACTGCATGTAATTTATGTTTGGGGCAGCCACAAGAGAAACTCAAGTCGCTGGTAAAGTCTATATAAAATAGAGTGTTTTCTTTAACTACACTTGGTCAGAGAGATTCTGTTAATGACGCATTTTACATGAGCAAGAGAATGAGAACAAAGGTAAGAAAATACAGGAAAGAACCATAGGTAGCCCATGTGGCTGGGGCACTGAGGAGAAAACAGTAAGAAAGAACGCTGAGGAGTAAGGCTGGAAGATCTCCTAAGGCCAGTTACAGGATGTGAATTCCAATTTATAGGGTGATAGTTGTGAAATTTTAAAAAGCAGTATTTCCTCGCCTCAAGAGCTTTTAAACAATACCAGTAATACAAAGAGATAAAAGGCAGTCACAATTGAACTTCATGGGTGTATAAAGCCTTGACTCCCCCCAACTCCACACAACAGAGGATTCAGAGGAAGGAGGTATGACCTCAGAAGACTGAGGTCTGTAAAGGGAGGCTTTACAATAGAAGGCAATAGGAACAGGAGGAGCACTCTTCTACAAAAGTTGAATTTGAATGCATGGCTAATGGGCCATGCAACTAAAAACAAACACAAAAACAGCAACAAAGTTCCTTGCAAGTAAACAGGTCTCATCTACCCATAATTACACACAAGATAGGGTAAGGAAACAGATTTGAAAGTATTAAGCTGTAAACTTGTACCTGTATAATTCGTAATTCACCCATTATGGAATGAAAGCAGCAGCCCCTAAATTGTATCTTGTAAGACAGGTGTGATTTCAACATACAGAAATGGGAAAGGGTGGAAGTGACAATAGCAGTAAGTAGAGAGAACAAACAGAATAGAGTGCTTTAGGCACATAATCTGCCTGGAGCATAAAGTTTTCCTTAAATGAACTTCCATGCCATGCCTTCTGATTTTTTCTATAAAGCTAGAATTTCAGAGCAAGGATATATGACAAAATATTTCAATAAATGGTGGTGCGACAATAGCATGGCCACCTGAATAGAATGAAGATTGGACCCCTTCTTCATACCACATGCAAAAATTAACTCAAATTGTACCAAAACCCTAAAGTTAAGATGACATAACCTTTAGACAAAAGCATAGGTATAAATCATCACGAACACAAATTAGACAATGGTTTCTTAGATATTACACCAGAAGTAAAAATAACCAAGTCAAAATTAATTTGAACTTCATAAAAATAAACCCCTTTTATGTTCTAAGGGACACTATCAAGAAAGTAAAAGAGAGCCTACAGGACAGGAGAAAATGTCTGTAAATCACATACTTGATAAAAGTTATCCTATTTCCAGAATATACAAAGAATCATTACAACTCAGTAAGACAAAGTAATTAAAAACAAGCAAAGGATTTGAATATTTAAAAGTATTCAAACTAGCCAATGAGTAAATGAAAGTATGTTCAATGTCCACTAATCAACTGAGAACTTCATATCAAAAGCTTAGTGAGAAACCACTTCACATCCAGTAGGGTTGCTGGTGACAATGTGGTTATCAGAACTCCACTACACCACTGGTGTGAACTTAAGCATGTCCATATAAAAATATGTACACAAATGCTCAAAACAGTAGCATATGTAATAGTCAACACAAAGGTCCGTCCATCATTGCACGAATGGCTTAAAAAATGTCGTATGTCCACACAATGAAATAATATTCAGCCATAAAAAAGTATGAAATCTGATATATGTTAGAACAGGAATAAACTTTAAAAATGTCATGCTAGAAGAAATCAGACACAATAGGCTACATATTGCATTTATTTATCCATTTATGTATCCCAAATGGGTAAATCCAGAGGGACAGAAGACAGATTAGTGGTGTCAGGGGCCAGAGAAAAGGAAAACAAGGCGTGACTGATTAGTGGGCATAGTTTCATAGGCAGCAACACTGTCATCCCCCACACTACCCAAAAAAGCCTAGAAATAGCTTTCATGTCCATTAACCCAAGAAATAGGATTTCTTATGAGGTAATTAAAATATTTTTAACTTAAGATAGTAGTGATGCTTCACAATTACGATATACTAGAAACTACTAAATTGTACACATTATAAAGGTGAATTTTATATGTACAAAAAATCAGTGAATAATAAACACTGAGAAGATCTGAAGTTAAGAGAAAGGGAGAAGAAAAGGGACAAGGGGATATAAAGGACAGCAAAAAAAATTTAAAAGAGGACTTATGGTATTTCAATTATATTAAATTAAAAATATGTATGAACTGACACGTCAAGTGTCATTAAATAAAAACAATGAAAAACAAGATAGCTACTTTAATATGGATATTAAATATGGCTAATAGTATTTGCAACTAAGCTAAATTTATTTTAAGCACTTCTACAAAACTATAAGGAAAGGAGATCATTAAATTTCTTTAAAGGAAGAAATTACCATTACTTCAAAATAAATGTAAAATGTTTTGGGTGTTGTCTTTATTTCTGGAAACGTTTAAAAACAGAACAAACAAAAACAGCACGAGACAAAATGATGTGATAATACTTGCTAAGTGAAAAAACGTACAGGTATTTTATAGATTTGTGACCTCCATCCATCCTTTTAATCCTCTTCTTTTCACACAAACCGTCTAATCATAAATTCTATTATAGGTAAGACAGTACTATATACAATGAAAAAATTAAGAACTTACACTAATAATTATCGTAGGCCATTAAAATATTCAATAGATTTGGGGGCTATATACAATGCTTTGCTATCTTGACAGAAAATTAAAAGTCAATCAGTATCTTGTCCAATCAGTATCTAAAACAAGCCATGTAAACATCTGCTGGGTCATTCATATTAGAAGCAGAAATGTTCAGAGGCACGTAGAGCAGAGCAACGTGAAGAGGCTGCGCTTGCTTCTTGGTCTTGGACTGGTTGGGACAGATGTGGGTGAGAGACCTGTGGGGAGGTTAACAATGGCAGCTTTCATCCTAATTTTAATTTTGCTCTTTTCCTCCCGAATTTGTCTGACTCTTTCCGACCCTTTTCCTATAAGTCTCTACTGAAAGGTCCTTTAGACTTGTGGCAGGCTTTTGGGCCTTGCTTTGGGCCTGAAAAATCCAAATCCTATTTGGCTGAATTTTTACCCTCAAGGAGATGGGTAACTTTGGATGCTTGACTTAGTAACTATGTTCTTTGTCCTTTCTGTATTGTACCCTAATTGTATTCAAGTTCCTTTCCATTAAAGGTTTTATATGTTTGTCTTAATGCGGTGGATGGCAGAACCCATTCAGAGAGGGCAGGTTTAGGGGTTCTGGGGTGCTTCTCTCCCTGTCCTGTAACAATATGATATAGTAATAGAATGCAAAGGAATGTACTACTTTCATTCAATTTTGTTTCAAATTTTTAACTAAAAAAAGTTATCCTACTTTTATGAGGTACAAAGAGTAGTCAAATTCAAAGATAAAAAGTAGGTAAGTGGTTGCTGGAAGGGGAGACTGAAAAATCAGTGTTTAGTAGGTAGTTTTGCTGGGGAAATGAGATGACTGGCAAGGGATGGTTGTACTTTAATACACTGGTTGTTACAGACTACACATTCTAAATGGTTTTACATTATGTCTATTTTACAAAAAAAAAAAGTCATGTCATCTTCCATTATGATTTTGAAATTTCATTTCCATTAACTTAACCTGTAAATGCTAGCACAAAGCTTTCAATGATATCCCCCATTATTTATAATGGAGAAAATTATTTACAGCCTAAATGCTCACTAGGACACTAGTATAATTATGCAACATCCATATAAATATACAACACAGGGTTAAAAGTGTAGAACCACGTATGTCCAACTATTAATAGCAGTTATGAGAGGGGAATATCAATTTTAACTGCCTCTTCCTATTAAGAGTTCACTGTAATTTCAGCTGGATCTTTTTTCTCTGTGCCTGAGTTTTTAAAAGAGCAAAGCTCTGGGCTGTGAAGGTAGAACAAGTTATAGCGTTAAGCAGCACAAAATAGTGACAAGGGAAAAAAATAACCAAAGTCTAGAAAAAGGGTTCTGACAAGGTGCCAACATGTTAGCAAGAATCCAAATGAAAGGAATCATGAAATTCAGAACAGGTTAATACTGATTTTTTAATTTATGCTCTAACCCGGAGTTTCTAAATATTACTTTGCATTATTGATGCTCAGTACATTCTAAGCATTACTGATGCTGGGCTGGGAAATGCTTCATTCTGGAGAAATTTCCAGAGGATTATATGATGCTTATCAGATTCAGGCCGCTGGTCCCTAGATGTTAGTATTACTCCCCACAACCCTTCCAGGTTTTGATAACCAAAAACTGTCAAATGTCTCTGATGGGGGGGTGGGTATAAATTCACCCTGGCTGTGATCCACATATATAACCTTACACTAATAAGCCCGCATGTACAATATTCTATCCCATTCCATTCCAATCTGCCTTCAGGAAGCTTATAATCTAAAGGCAAAAAAATCAGAGTGAAGGCATTTAAAATTGTATGCCATATCCTATATATAGGAAGGCTTCAAAATTATTAACACTGGGAGTTTTGTCTACCACACCTCCCTCCTGAACTTATAAACACAATGTTGTAATTTATTAAACTCTACAAATTCCTCAAACAAGAGCTCCACAGCGGTCTTCAGCAGCCACCATGTATTTAGGCCTGAACGTGTCTCACTAAATTTCATGTGGGACATCACCTGGTTCAAATCCTTGCTAACTCTGTGATAACTAGCTAAGTTACTTAACTTCCTTCTATCTCAGTTCTCTCAACTCGAACACAGAATTAGTACGATCAACTTAAGGGGAGTATATAAAGTGCTTAAAATAGTGCTTATTAAACAGTAAATATTCAAAGCCAGCTGTTAACTAGTATAACAACTGTAAGTGTCTAAGCACCACCAATTTGCAGACAAAGAAACACTACGTGAGAGACAAGACACGTGCCTGTGGTCAAAACTATAAGGTTATGGAGCAAATTCAAACTCCAGAGTACACATTTTTTTCAATTATTATCAATAAAATTATGTTAAGATCTACTAATTACCAGGGATAACATCAATCTTACTTCAAAATAATAACCAGTCCAAAACATTTTATTAAGAGATTAATTCAGGACATTTTACAACACTTAACTAAATTCAAGTATATAATCAAGTTATGGCTACACAGCTTTCACACAGACAACTTAAAGCTGTTATATATTATTTCAATGATTCTAATTTTTAAAAACTGGAACAAAGACCTTAGTTCCTGAAATTGTTTATATATTACATCAGAGCAGCTTACTGCAAGACCATCAAAACCAAGGATAACAGGGTCTATCTGAAAAAGAAGTTATCTCGTATATGTTAAATGTCTTGTTCTCACTCCAAGGTCACTAACTCCCCAAATGATAGATCTTATTCCTAAGCTCCAGAGAGCTTTGTGGACTCCTTGGATTTTTCCTACTTGCCCTTACTTCTAGTTCTTGAAGACACCCACTGTACATGAGCTATCTGACAAATACCTGGTTGTCATTCAACTTGTTAATCTTTTTTACTTGAACTTTGTTCTCAATACTTATTAGGATCACCAGTGTATTCTGCAGCACCTCTTCCTGAAACCATTTCGCCAAGAGTTTGCAACATTTCACATCCTGTTAGCAACATGTTCAACCTGGACTTTAAAAACTAGTTATTTTAGAATTAGGGAGGAGGTACCACCAACAGACCTATATAACCTTATAGTCTCAAGAGAAAGGAATTGGAAAAGTCCTAAAAATCCTAGTCCTACCCCTGTCGTTTCACAAGTGGCACTGAGAGGGATAACCTGGTGAACTCTTATCTGGTTTTCCTTAGGCTCTCTGAAGCATTTGGACCTGGCTATTTGGGTTCTCTTAATATTCCCTGCTGTTCTGATTACATATTTGGATTTTTACACCTTTTCCTGCCTTCACAGTTCAATAATCTCTCTCAGTAGTAAGAGATTACCAAAGGGTTGTAAGTTGACCATCATGCTCATTTGAAAACAAACAGCCCAAGTGGGGCCTCCCTGGTGGTGCAAGGGTTAAGTCTATGAAGCTATCAGCAGCCACTGTTGAGCACCCCACCCCCCACCCCACCCCCACTACCAAACTCTGTCTCCCCCTGCCTTTCCCCTCAGCAGTGTATTTCAGTTTATTCACCTGTTCTGATCCCCACTGTCTCTGGTGAATCCTCTCAGCTACCTGGCACCTCTGACCTGTACCCCAGTTCTTATATGCATAAATAAATAAATCTTAAAAAAAATAAAGCTCAAATAACCCAAACCTACTGTAGGATAGGGAAAGAAGTGGCCAAGAAGCTCTTGCTGTTTAGAACTAAAAATCTGCTGCCTTCTTTTACTAGTCTTCTATTAAAAAAAAATCCATTTCGTGTTTTGTCCATACCAGGGGCCATACTTTGGTTCCTTTGTTGACCAAAGGTAAAACAAGAGAGCCCTTATTTTAGCTCTCATGTTCAGTAACTTTAGGTCTCACTGTTCTTTCCTCGTTGTTAGTAAGACTCCTTATTAAACTACTACTTATCAATTATCAGTCCTGTGGTAGAAAAATCTATCACTTCCTTGTGCACCAGATTAGAGACTGGTAATTAGTGTCTGAGCCACGAATTCGAGGTGCTCTCACATGCACACCAAAGTCTTCCCACAAATAATTAAAATTCCCACTTATAAATTATAGCTCCTCCCTTCCTTTTCAGGTCCTTTGCTATACATATTCTGCTTCAGTCACACAAAAATCTTCCCTGAATAAGCCCTGTATATTCCTTCTTCTTGGAGTAAGGACTCCCTTAGATTCATTCTCTCCATCAATACTAACTCTAAAGTCACTATCTCTGCAAAGCCTCCCTGAGATTTCTGTTCCTTTGAATCACACACTTTGCTCATAGCAATCTTATGGAAACTATCATTTACACTGTTTCTCATATATACTTCTTATAAGGTACTAGAAGACAAAAATCTCTAGTTCTCAGCTTTGTGCTTCCCCATACTGCTTAGCACAATGTCTTACATATATGAAGATTTCAAATACAGTTACCAACTTAAAGATGGGCATCCCAAGATTTTTTTGCCATCAAATTAGTCTCTTAAGGCCTTTCATGAATAACTACATTTTATGTATGCCTCAGTGTTTCAGATTCTTTTTCACTTAGCATCAAAAAAAAAAAAAACCTCCTAATTTCAGGACAATCTGTATAAAAAGTCTATTCCAAAAGATATCTGGGTCTTTCCAAATCACTTAACAAAAGAGCAAAATTCTCCTCTACTTAATGCCTATCGTACACCAAAAACAACTTCAACTCAACACCACAGTGCTGAAGCATAGCTGTGCAGCGCAATCATGAAAACTGTCTGAGAGTCACAAAATAAGAAATATTCCTTTGTCAAGGCTAATTTGCTAGAGAAAAGAAAAATCTTGTGGTAATTCTGAATTTCTTCAGGATAACCAACTGCCAAGTAATAACTGAACAGGAAAAGAGACTGAAATATGCTGAGAGTCCCCAAAGTAATATTCTTTACTTTCCAAAATAATAGGAAAACTTCCCCTTAACATATGGAATTCCTGAGCCTTCCCTTGATCAGAATCAGTGCTGTCAATAACCATTACCACAAGTTATTGAAGCCCACTGCTATTTTTAAGGCAGAAAACTTCTTGAGTACAAAGGCAATTCAATTCACAAAGCTTTGGTTAGTATCTTCTCTATGACAGGCAGGGAGTGGAAGCTAAGGAAAAAAAAACAGGTATCACAAAATCTTTCCTTCATAAAGCAAATAATCTCAAATAGTTCTCCACTTCAGTATGCATTCTGCACTGTCTTTGTTACTTAACAGATACACTCCACTGCCATGACTTTGTTCATTTTAACTGTTACTCGCAGTGGAAAACAAGCTTAAACACTGATTTTCCTGCCTCTCAAATCCAATGGGTTAAGAGAGGGGTTGGGAGGGAAAAGTGGCACTTCCCTCTCTATTCCCTCTTGAACAAACACCAATCTAACACGCCTGTCTTTTGACCCACCTAAAAGTATGTGCACAAGTCAATCAAAAAACATAGACCTCTTGTAGTAGCACTTGAAAAAATGGGAAACAATCAGTTCCTATTTTATTAGCAGAATGACTCTTCGCAGTATCAAAATATTTTAACATATTCCAGTATATAATGCTGGTATTTAAGTTTTAAAAATGTACCTTAGTGATAGGAATATCCATGTAATGACAAAGCTAAAAACGTTCTAATAAGGGTGAATCACAGCAGTCACCCACTCCACCCTATAGCCACTCTTGCTGAGTGAGCATGGACCGTTCAAAAACTCTGGAAAGCTTTCCGTGCCTACTCTACACCAAAAAACGAATTCAACACAACACCGTAGTGCTGAAGAAGCATATTTGTGTATAGCAAGAAAATGCTATTAATGCTGACATTTATCAGGGTATTTTATTCCTTAGTACCTGCGCCTTTTCCACACTTACTGAATTCCACCCTCCCTGGTCTTTACAAGGGCAAAGCTCCTGAGGCAGGATTACTTGCAAGGAAGCACCTGTTCAGATTTTCTAAGTGAATTTCCATTACTAGGTTCGGGACTAAAAGCTACTACACTGTCTCAGTAACCTCTAGCGAAAAGATACTGAACCTTCTTCCAACTGAAGCCTGAGCATAACACATCTGAGGACCTCCCAGGAGTTTACAAAGAGCTGTAGCCTGGTACAAACCAACTTGGATGTTTCTCAGTTTTACTGTGCGGTAGACACCCGGTGTGTACGGGAAAAGACGTGCTCACCCCTGGGCCAAGAGGCTTTTAGAGTCTCCAGAATTGCAAGGACGCATCCAGGATGTCCGGGCCCACCGATGCCACCCACTCAGGCGCTCGGCCCACCTCTCTCGCCCCCCACCGCGCCCCCGGAGCCTGGGCACCCCGAGGCCCCGCTCGCGTCCCGCCTCACCAGGACGGTGGTGCAAATGGACCTCAGCTCAGACTCCACTTTCTCCCGATAGTCCTTAATCAGCTGCAACTTCTTGTCGGAGGTGTCGGTCTTCTGCTCAATGCTCGAGATGACCCGCCAGGCGGAGCGGCGGCCGCCTACCACGTTCTTGTAGGCCACCGACAGCAGGTTGCGCTCCTCGTTGGACAGCTCGGCGCCCTGCTCTGTCACGGCCTTCATGCAGGTGGCCATGTCGTCGTAGCGCTCGGCCTGCTCGGCCAGCTTGGCCTTCTGGATCAGCTCCGTCTTCTCCATGGGGGCGGGGGCGGCACGGTGGGCAGCGAGCGCGGGAGCACCGACCCGGGCGGCTGAGGCTGCGGGGGCGCGGACAAAAGGGGGGCGGCGCGCCGTGAGACAATGCACCCGCCGCCGCCCCTTTGTCCGCCCCGCACGCGGTCCCAGTTGAATTTCCCTCCCCGCCGCCCACGCTCCTCCGGCGCCCGAGAGGCCGAGAGGCGCCCCGAGGCGCGGCGGGAGGAGCAGGGGGCGGACGAGGACGACGACTGGGAGGAGGAAGGGCCGCGCCCGCCCGCGCGCCGCCCGGCCCAAGATGGAAGCGGCCGTTGGCCCGCACCTTCCCGCCGGGAGCCGTCCCTCAGGGGAGCCGCGTGAGGCCGGCCGCCACCACCCCCACCAGGATGCCCCCCGTCTGCCCGCAAGCCCCGCCCGGCCCGGGGAGTACCAGGCCGGCCCGACGCTCACCTTCTCGTCTCCGCGGCCGCGGCGCGAGTCCCACCACTTTGATCCGCTCTGGGCTTTAGCCGAGGACCCTCCCGTCGCAGCCTACCCCGCCGCCGAGGGGCGGGCCATAGTGCGGCGCCCTCGCTCTTGCTGCCCAATGACGCGCCGCGCTCCCCCTACAATTCCGCCTCCTTCCCCGCCTCTGACCAATGAGGACCGAGCGCGCGGAAGGGGGCGAGGGGGCGGGGCAGGAGGGGACGCGGAGGCTGGGAGGGTGGGTCGGCTTGGGTAAGTTCGGTTGGCCGGCAGGCTGCGGCTTCGGCCACGGGGTTTCCTCCAATTAGATCCAGGGTAAAAGGACGTCACTGTTGCCATGGTGATGCTGTTACCGACGCCCCTCCGCCGCCCCGCCGCCCCCGGCACTCCTGGGTGCGGCGCGGGATCGTGAAGCGGCGACCTGTCCTGCGGTGGCCGTGGCGAGGGCGCAGCC
>JAGFMF010011799.1:7762970-7767970 GCA_019455555.1 Galemys pyrenaicus | reverse complement strand
GTGCTGATTTCACAGCCAATGTCTCCATTTCATAGATAAGAAAAGTGAGGCACAGAAATTAAGCAGAGTCGCACAGAGTCTGGGGCCAAAGCCCACCTGGAGACATTCTCGGTGCTCTAGAGACTCTAGAAAGGATCAGACCACTCTGTCCTCCAGGAGTTTCATCCTAGAAAATAGGAGCTGTGTCACACACACTGAAGGAGAGAAATCTAGGGAACATACTGCTAACAAAGAAAGCACTGAGAAGTTATTACTTTGTTTGTTTGCTGAGTTTGTTATTTTTTCTAAATTACTTGGTGAGAAGAAGCTGCTGGAACAGGAGAAGCACATGACCTTGAAGCCAGAAGAGTCTAAATCCCAGCTTTGCTATTCATTTGGGGTTCAACCTTGGACATTGTGATCCTTTTTGAACCTCAGTTTCCTGATCTGATAAAATAATCCCTAGATTATATATCAATGAGTCCTTAATGGAGCTGCCATGTAAGAAAATGCCAGGTCACGCATGTTCAGTAACTATTACATCCTTTCTCTTTCCCTCTACTAGGGGATGAGTTCCAGAGGGGAGGAGGGACACCCCTGTCCTACAGTGAGACTTTGAGTCTTATGAAACATTCGTAAAGGATTATTTCTTGAATCATGTTTTAATTAGTAGGGTTAATGACTAAATTCAGCAACATCTCAGCCCTGGAACCAGATAAAATTCTCCAGCAAGTGGCCTTCCAACTTCATCTGCAACATTTGCTCTTCCACAACAGACAGCCTCAAACTTGCTCTGACACATTGGTCTTCCCGGGTCTCCAGCCAATAAGCCCACCGTGAAATTTTGGAATTTGAATTTGCTAATTCTTTATAATCTCTCTCATTGTTTCTCTCTGCCCAGACACACACACATTGATCGATAGGTACACACACAGATGATTGCTAGGTCGGTAGATAGAGGATAGATGGATGAATGGATAGATATAGGTGATAGATAGATGATAGGTCAATCGATTGATAGATCCATAGATGCACCCATCAGTTCTCTGAAGAACTGTGACTGATCCTTTCGGAAACTTTTTTCACCCAACAAATGAGATGATATCTCTGAAGAACCGTGTGTGTGTCTATGACTTACCAGTTTCTCCTCTCTCTGCCCAGACTGTGAGTTTCCTGACGATAAGGGTTTTCTTTTTTGATCTTGTATCCCTTGTGCCCTCCCAACAAAAAGCCAGCTATTATCATCCTGCTGTACAGTTGAAGAATCTAAAGCTCAGGGAACCTAAATTACCTGCCAAGTTATAAGGTGCAGAGTTAAGATTCAAAAATAGGTTTGTTTGATTTCAGTCTTCCAGTGTCTTGTATAAGAAACAAGACAGTGTGCTCCCTGCAGTGGGAGGTGAGGCTCCAGGGTGGCTGGAAGTCCTGTTAGTGTTTGGGATGGTAGCTAGCTAAATATATACCTACTGGTGAGTGAGCCGCTCATTTTATCAGCCTGTGAAAGTCTGTTTTTATGCTCCATGCTAAATGCATTGGCACAGAGCGGTACCTCCTCCTCCCTTGTCTGTTCCATTTAATCGATAACCTCTCTGTCCCTCCTCTCCCACCTTCTTGCTTTCATCTCCTCCAATTTCTGGGGACTCTGGCTCATTGAAGACTTTAGTGAAGGTTTGTTTTGAAAGTGGATCCTGGGCCCTCCCTGGTGGTGCAATGGGTTAAGCAACGCATTATGAAGCAAACCACAGCCACTGCAGCACAAGTTCGATCCCTGCCCCTGGCTAGGGAGGTGACCCACATGGTACACCACATGGTGCAGCAGACAATTCCTGCCTCGCCCGCTGCTGCCCTCAGCAGTGTATTTCGGTTGATCTGCCTGTGCTGTTCCCCATTCTGTCTGGTGGATTCTCTCACCCCTGGCACCTCTGGCCTGTACCCCCGTGCTTGTATGCATAAATAAATAAATCTTTAAAAAAAAAAAAAAGAAAGTGGATCCAGGTGGACATCTCCAAATCTCCAATATCAGCAATTGCCTGCATTGTGCACTTACTGGGTGCCTGGTCTGTGGGGTCACCAGAATGGTAGTAAGTTCCTAAAGGGAAGTTGCCATAGTGATATATTCAGGAGCATAAGTATGAATTGCATCTGTTGGGAGAACACACCAAGAACCTTGAAGTTGGCATGAGGGTCCCTGAGGAATCAGAAGACTGTCCTTCGAATGTCCTTGCACTAACGCACACATATACAATGAGTCCTCACTCGTCGTCATCAACAGGTTCTTGTGACTTTAAGCAAGACTACACCTTTTGTAAGCAAGTCCCCGCTAAGTCGGTTTGTTCAGTGAAGGCTGGGGTTTCTTCCTCTCACCAACCTCTTACCAAAGTAAGATTGAACTTTGAGGACCCGCTGTGCTCTGTGCTTCAAGGGCCCCCCCCAACCCTTAACTCAGGCTTGGTTTCCTCTCAGTTCATTCACCAGGATATTAAATAGGTCTACCATGTGCCAGCCACTTTTAGGGGCTGGGATCCCCAAAATGATGAAGGTTTTTGCCAGAAAGCACATAGGGGCATGGACCTGGAGCTTCCTTTTCAGTTCTCATGTGTTACTTATTACCTGATTTCTAAGCCCATGGCATCCAGAGGGCTTGTTTAGAAAATAGAATAGAATTACTCTGGGGCATCCACCCCAAACCCTAACAATTCTGAGTAGAGGAGGACCTGGGATTTCAGGGATCCTGCAGGCAGACCTGTGATCCAGTCTACTCCTAAAATTTGTGCCAAGCAAACAGTTGGCAGGTGGAAACAATAAATCTAAAAAAAGCTGGTGATGAAAAAGCTCAAGAGGCTGGTGTGACTTAGTGGAAGGGCAAAAGACCCATATGTCTCAGGTGGGGCTAGGAATATAGCAGGGATCCTGGATCATGCAAAAAATGTCCATTATGTTCTTATTTTTTGGATTTGTCCATCCACCCATCTGCCTATCTATGTATTTACCCATTTATCTAACTAGTATCTATCATTTATCAATATGTATTTATTTATATAGCTACATTATTTTTTAGTGTCCAGAGTGTTTTCTCTTTAATTTTGGTATATAAAGCAACAAATCTTCAATCATCTCCCAAATTATGACTCATTTGCAGACAATTCAGGACAATTGAATGGGTGAATGGACACAAAGCAGCTAGAACAATGCACACAGGAATTGATTGTGTGATCCTCACACAAAGTGTGATAGGAGTTAAGAGAAGGGAGACATGAATGTGGGCTGGAGTGACTGCAGATTTCAGGCCTCTGAAGCTTTGTAGAGAAAGGGGGGTCGCACCAGGAAAAGGGTGGGGGGAAGACTGCAGAGACCACGATGGTTTGTGTTTCTGTCCTTTCCCCCACCCGGGTGGAAGCTTCTGGAAGGCAGGAGGGCCACAGCTTCTGTGCAAGAGTCAGCGTTGGGCAAGGCTAAACCCTAAGAGGGTGGCTCTGGAGGTCATGTCAGGACGCAGAGCCCTGGGGAGACCAGTGACCTTCGCGTCCTGACCCCTTCAGCAGGGTGATCTCACCAAACAGTCAGCCTGACTTCTGGGTGACTTCCCTGCACAAACCCTCCTGCAATATTTAGCTGCAGCTCCGGGCTAGACTGGAAGCCTGGATTTTCCTCCTGGTTCAGCTCCGCTACTCACTAGAAATGTGCTCTTGAGCAAGTTACCTAATGACCCTGAGCCTCAACTTCCCCCTTTATAAAATGGAGTGATGATAATCATACCTACTTCATCGGGTTATTATGAGGTTCGATGCATTAACATCAGAAAGTGCTGTGAAGAGTGCTCTACAGGTTTGCTGCTTAGGTAGAATCAACTCAAAATTTTTCAGGTGACTCATAAGCCCCCTAGGTCTCCCCCATCTCCTCTACTGTCTTCTTTCCTGGTTCCCCACTTCTTCTTTCCTTGTGCTTTGAACCCTCCTGAGCTTTGCTCCTGCTGCCTCTTTCCTCCCCTCTTCACCTGAGTCCCTTACACCTGCAGAGCCTCAGCAGAAATAGAGCTTCCTCTCGGCCAGTTCTTGGGCTCCTCTCTGCTGGGCGAGCTCTCCTGCCCGTGCATCTAGACCCCACTTGGCTGAAGGTACCAGGAAGGCAGAGCTATGTGTCCTGCCTAGCAGAGTGCCTGGCAGGGACTTTGAGTACGAAGAAACGTATGCCAGAATGGACGAATTAACCAAGGCTGGAAGGAGGTGACCTGGCTAGGCATGCGGTGGCCCCAGGCCTGAGTGAGCCCAGGGTTGCTCGGGACACCTTCAGGCTCTGGTCAGGGTCCAGCCATGTTGGAGGCATGGGGGACTCTAGATGGGAAAGGCTAGGAACTCCAGGGCCCCTGCCAGCCGTGCCTCTGCAGTCCCTTACAGCTCTGTAAGCCCCAGTTGTGCTGAACTTGTCATTGAAAGAATGCAAAGAATATTTAGTAGGGAAAGACTCCTTTGGAGGATGAATAACTCTCTGATACATTCAGGCTATTTCTCTTCTGGATTTTCTTAAAAGCAGAATAAGTACATGGAAGAAATCTACTGGGAAAGGAAAGGGTGGTTCATCAATCTAACAAAACATGTAGAAGCTTGTTCTATCAGAGTCTTCCTGGTGGCTCAAGGGGTTAAATCACAGCACTATGAAGATATCCGCAGCCACTGCAGCACAAGTTGGATCCTGGCCAGGGAGCTGACCCACCTGGTGCAACAGACCTCTCCTGCCTCACCCAAGGCTCCCCTCAGCAGTGCATTTCAGTAGATCTGACTATTCTGCTCCCTACTCTGTCTCTGGTGAATCCTCTCACCACCCCACAACCCATGCCTCTGCCCTACACCCCAGCTCTTGTATGCATAAATAAATTTTAAAAATATTTTTAAAAAAACACACTTGTTCCATCAAAAGCCACACTGCTGCTGGTGGGAATGCAAGCTGGTCCAACCACTATGGAAAGCAGTATGGCGGCTCCTCAATCTACTAAGAATGGAACTTCCATAGGATCCAGCAATCCC
>JAGFMF010011799.1:7710742-7762718 GCA_019455555.1 Galemys pyrenaicus | reverse complement strand
GAGGAATATAAGGGAACCAAATAAGGATCAAGGAAAGGAATAAGAACAATAATAACAACAACAACAAGAAAGAAACAAAAACCAAAAATGAAAAGACAAGAACAAATTGGGAACACTTGGTGGGGAGGGGAGAGGGGAAGGGTGGAGGGCAGACGGCAGCACGGGGGACTGAGGTGATGGTGCACTGGAGTTACAGTGATGGGGAATACATGGGGGTTACAATTGATGTCAAATATATGTAAATTTTAAAAATGTATATTAAAACAAAACAAAAAAAAAGCCACACTGGATGAAATGGATCCCTATTTTTTTTTAAAGATTTATTTATTTATTTATGCATACAAGAACTGATATACAGGCCAAAGGTACAGGAGTGAGAGGACTCACCAGAGACAGAGCGGGGAACAGAACAGGCAGACTGAAATACACTGCTGAGGGGAACAGCAGGGAGACAGGAGAGGTCTGCCACACCATGTGGGTCAGCTCCCTGGCCGGGGATAGAACTTGTGCTGCAGTGGCTATGGATAGCTACATAGTGCGGTACTTAACCCCTTGCACCACCAGGGAGGCCCCTGAAAGTGGCTCCCTATTAAGAGCCCTGCTATTAGTACACCGTGGGCTCCTGGTGATGTGATGGGTGGCTGAGCAGAGGTTCCCCAGCCACACCACAGGTCCTGCAACTCTGAGACTCAGCCAGAGTCAGCACAGGGACAGAGTCTGACTTAAAAATATTTTTAAAAAAACACACTTGTTCCATCAAAAGCCACACTGCTGCTGGTGGGAATGCGTTCTCACAGAACGCAGTAGCCACCGGCCTCGGCTGTTATGCCAGCTTCCTGAAAAACAAAGGAGACGGACAGCAGCAGTGGGTTGCTTCTGGAGCCAATGAACCCAAATAAAAGAGATTTTTTTTTTTAATTGCAGGACATTGGTGAAATGAGATTCAGCCAAAGTTGGACACTTGAGATCTTTGGTGGGAAGTGGTCGCTGCCACACCAGCAGCCCCTGAGAGGTTGCAGAGGCCGATGCTGAAGCTCAGCTTGGACGTGAGCAGGAGGCAGTTGGGGCTGGACAGCCCTTACACTCCCAGATCTGGTCCCAGGTGCCAAAGGGCCCTCGGGGCCTCAGCGCCTCCAGCATTAAAAGCAGTTGGCTGGTAGCAGCGCAGAAAGAAGTTTCTTTCACTTCATGAAGACCAGGGCACCAACACGGTCAAGGGTAATTACTGCATCACTCCGGTGCAAGTAACAAAAACAGACTGACAGATAAGACCGTTACTTCTCTCCGATGGTGAGGAGACTGGCCAACCTGGGCAGGCATGAGGGGAGAGCAGGCAGCCAGAGTCACCTCGGACCCCCTGCAGAGACGTCCCTTTGCTCCTGGCCCTCCACACAAGGCCTGCTGCACTGACCCCAAGGGCACTAGCCCCAGGACGCTGGGCGCTGACCCTGACTTGGCTCTATCCCCACTGAAACCCAAGGGGGCCTTGCCACTGCCCCCCTCAAGGGATTCTCTACACTTTTGCTTCTGTGGGTCACTGCCTCCAGATTTACAATCCTAGGTGGGGTGTCTGGCCAAGTCTGAGTCAGGTGACACACCTTGCTAGGAGACAAGCTGGGGCAGGAGGTGTCTGGAATCCACCTTCCAAAGAGGAAATGGGCTTGGCCTCCCACTGAGACTCAGAACATGCAAAATTCCTCAAAAGAAAGGGGTTTCAGACCTTGGGGAGCCCCAAAGTAGCCCCTGTCTCCTGCCATTAGACCTGGGCTGCCTGGTGGAGAAGTGCAAACGCCTTGGGGAAAGTCCTCACCTGGGAGAGAGTCTCATACTCTCTCCCAAGAATGGGAAGGGAGGTTCGGTGCCCCTCCACACCCTTTCCGGAAAGGCTGACCTCTCCAAATTTGACCTCCTGCTGGACCCACAAAGGTCTCTCTCTTGCTGAAGGCACTAATCTACCTCTAGATTGCATCATGTATTTTAGAAATGAATTACTTCATTTGTGTATGTCTTGTAAAGCTCCCCCAGTATGGAAACAAAAATCTTATTCATTAAACAGTTAACAAACATTTACTGAGTGTCTGCTGGGCGGGGGATGGGGGCCCAGGGGACAAAGACAGGGCCTGTGCCTGGGAGAAGCAGGTCACATCTGGTGCCAGGTGTGTGGAGGTGTGAAGGCTGCGCAGGGGAGGCGCCCGGTTTGAGAGGGTCTTCAAGACCAAGAAGACCAAGATGTGTTTAGCTGTCAAGAGGCGGGGAAGCAGCACGCTCCAGAGAGGGAACAGCCTGGACAGAGGAAAAGCCTGTTGTGTTGGGTCACAGAACGTGGCCCTGGGGAGTGTGGCTCAGCAAAGATGAGGGAGATGAGGCTGCAGCTGGGACTGGGACTTCCTGGAGGGCCTGCATGTCTCTCCTGAGAGCTTTATTTTTTTATTTTTTATTTTAAAGATTTATTTATTTATGCACACAAGCACTGGGGTACAGGGCAGAGGTGTGGGGGGGGGGTAAGAGGACTCACCACAGAGAGCGGGGAGCAGAACAGGCAGATCGACTAAAGCACACTGCTGAGGGGAGCAGCGGGCACAGCAGGAGAGGTCTGCCGCGCCATGTGGGTCCCCTCCCTGGCCAGGGGCAGGGATCGAACTCATGCTGCAGTGGCTGTGATTTGCCTCATAGTGCGTTGCCCAACCCACTGCGCCACCAGGGAGGCCCTCTCCTGAGAGCTTTAGGAACCACCAGATATTCTTTATTATTATTATTATTTTTTTAAAGATTTATTTATTTATTCATACAAGCACTGGGGTACAGGTCAGAGGTGTGGGGGGTGAGAGGACTCACCAGAGACAGAGCGGGGAACAGAACAGGCAGATCAACTGAAACACACTGCTGAGGGGGGCAGCAGGCACAGCAGGAGAGATGGCCAGCAGCAGGGATCGAACTCGTGCTGCAGTGCTTCATAGTGCGTTGCTTAATCCACTGCACCACCAGGGAGGCCCCTATTATTATTTTTTTATTGTGTAAAACCTTAAATGGTTTTCACTACATTTAAGGGTACAGTTCAGAGGCATTAAAGTGTATCCTTGTTATTGTGTATCTGCCACCTTTCTCCACCTCCACAACTTTTTCATCCTCCCAAATAAAACTGTGAGCGTTAAACAAGCCCCATTCCTCTCCCTCCTGAGCTCTGGCACTCAGGATCCTATTTTCTGTCCCTCTCTTCAGATACTTTGAAGTAAAAGAATGACCTAATGGGATTTTCTAGAAGGATCCTTCTGCCCACCAGATGAAGGATGTGCTAGAAGGCCTGAGGTAGAAAACAATTTCAGAAAATTCCAGAAGACCTAAAGAGGCTGACAGGAGGGCAAGGGATGAGAAATGGCTCAGAGAAACCAATCGGTAGATATGGGAGTCAAGAATCATTCAAGATGACTCCAGGGGGTCTTTTTCTAGTTTATTTTTTCTATATTGCCCCTCAAACCTTTTCTTGAGTGAGGAAAAGAGAAGATTTACGATCCTATAAAATTGATTTTTAAATAATCCTCTGACCCCAAGGCTTACAAATACTTCAGAATCACAGCCTAAACAGATGGCAAAGCACATGCCCACATCACTGTGGCAGCAGGGCCGCTGACCTCGGGAGAGATTTGATCATCATGCCCTGTACTCTATTTTATAAGAGAAATAATTTACAAGAGTAGCTGCTGGTCATTAATGTTCTGTGCGATTCAGAGTAGTTTCTGTACTAGGAGAAATGATCTGAAGTTTGCATTCAGAACACAACATGTAGGGTCTAGAATGGAGCTCAGAAGACCTGGTAAAAGTGGTTGTTGTGAGGATTAAATGAGCTGATTTGTGTAAAGCAGGAAATGAGTGTCTGACCCACAGTCAGTACTTAGGCTGGCCATTAGTGGTGATGGTGATGAGGGTGATAATGGTGATGTTGGTCAGGTGGTGGTGATGGTGGTGGTGGTGTTGATAATGGTGGTGATGGTGGTGGTAGTGATGATGGTGATTGTGGTGGTGGTGGAGGTGATGGTGGTGGTGGTAGTGATGGTGGTGATGGTGGTGATGGTGGTGATGGTGGTGGTGGTAGTGATGGTGGTGGTAATGGTGATGGTGATGGTGGTGGTGATATTGATAATGGTGGTGGTGGTGATGGTGGTGGTGGTAGTGGTGATGGTGATGGTGGTGGTGATATTGATAATGGTGGTGGTGGTTATGGTGGTGGTGATGGTGGTGGTGGTGATGATGGTGGTGGTGGTGGTGGTAGTGGTGATGGTGATGGTGGTGGTGATATTGATAATGGTGGTGGTGGTTATGGTGGTGGTGATGGTGGTGGTGGTGGTGGTGATGATGGTGATGCTGGTGGTGATGTTGATAATGGTGGTGGTGATGGTGGTGGTAGAGATGATAGTGGTGGTGTTGGTGATAGTGGTGGTAATGGTGATGGTGATAATGGTAGTGGTGATGGTGATGATAATTAAGATAATGATGGTGGTAATGACAATCAACTTGAAGGAATCATTCATTACCGAAACCCTGTGCCTTGCAGCTGTTACTAAGAGGGAGATGGAATTGTCCATTCCTTGTCATTCTGCCCAAGAGAGATTTCCCTCCCCTTGTGGGGTACCTCTCTTTCCCTGAAGACTTGGACTTGATTTTTCTAGCAAAGACAAACATAATAACACTGTGCGCATTCCTGCCAGCCTCATTATCTCCCTGCTCTTTTCTTTTCTGCACTTGTTTTGGTCTCAGTTCACCTGCCCAAGTCTTCCTTAGCAGCTGAGATCGTCCTTTCCTGCCCCTTTGATACCTGATTCTCCTGCTGGGCCTGGGGGTACAAGGGGTTGAGGAGCAAGTCCCCCTCTCTTGGTCTACAGCCTGCTCCTCCTGCAGCTCCCACACCTGCCTTCCCTCAGTCTGTGCACCAGCTGCTCTCTCTGCCTTCCCCGTTCCTTTGAGCTCCCCACAGCAGCCTCCTTTGAAAAGGGTACTCTTGGCAAAGGAGTACATCCAAGGTCTAGGAAGTTGGGTCCCAATCCCTCAAACTGTGTGTGCAGAGCAAACCTTTCAGAGCTGAAATGCCTTCTTTTTTATTTAAGAACTGAGGTGGGCTGTGAAGGAATACAGAGAACAAAGAAGTCCAGAATCTCCCCTGAAGATCAGAAAACTGAAGGAAAACCCACGGCTTGTCAAAGACACTTCGATGCCACATGTATAATTCTTAGAGAAAGTATGAAACCAGCCCTAAGGGCCCAGTCCTCTTGCAGCCGCCTGCCAGCCTCTCAGAGTGGTGGCCCTACACCCCATCCACTGGCTGCATGCCGACCCTGTTCTCTCACCGGCTTCATGTCATCTTGACGGTTCTTTCCAGATCAAGCCTGTTCTTTTTCAATGTCACCCTCAGATGCCATTGACCCATCAGCATTCTCTGCAGGTTGTAGTCTTATTGGTTTGCAGAGACAGCAAATACCGGGAGATTAGAGGCTATGTGTACCTCTGGCTTTTCTGGGAAGTGCCAGTCTCTGCACGGTGGGGTCTGTGGAGTGAGAAGTAAGGGACAGAGTGGGTGACACCTAAGCTGAGCACCTTGCCCAGTGCCTGGTCTCCAGGTGACGGCTCACTCCTCAGGGCCTCCTTGGCAGCTGACCCGCAAGTCCTCCCTGCAGACCCAAGATTGGGGGGCATCCTCGTGCCCAGGCCCACTTCTTTCTACCCCCACTCCATCTCAGGGCACCATTTTCTTAACTGGATGTGGAGGCCAGCACCTCTGCCCAGCCTATGTGGGATGGTGGTTCCCACCTCGGCATCTTTTGGTGCCCTAATTATGTGGGGTCATGGGCCATGCCCCAATGCGCTACTAGAAAGAGAGGTGCACAGCTCTAAGTGTTACCTGCTAGGCAACTTTGAGAAGGTCACCTGCCTTTTCTGAGCCTTTATTTTTGCAATAGTGTGGACCTGGGTTGTCGCCACGGTAGCCACGGGCCTCAAGCAGCTACTGGACACTTGCGCCGTGGCTGGTGTAACCGCAGTGTGTGTGTCCCTGACTGGTTGACAGTACCAGAGACATTTCGGAGGGCTGTTTCCACCCTGGCGCGACCGGCGCCTGAGACCTGCAGAGTGCCGAGGAGGTCTGATGAAAGACCTCCGTCTGAGGTCACACTCACAGGGACTCCGGACACCCAGCAGGCCAGCAGCTGCTGGGATGGCAGCCCCTGGGCCAGGCTGCTCCTGAGGTAGCCCAGGAGTGAGCGTGCTGCCTGCCTACACCGGGGGCAATGGGAATAGACTGTGCCAGCACATCTTCTAGGTCCCATCCTGCCCACTGCTGGCTGGGCGACCTTAGAGAGCAGCTCCTTCCAAATGTCATCTTGCCCATCTCTAGAATGGACTGGCCTCCCAGGGCAGCTGCAAGGAGTAAACAAGATCACCCCCTTGAGGCACTGAGCATGCTGCTGTGACGTAGCAAACACACAGCAAGTGTCAGCCGGCATCCACCCAGGCCCGGCAGTGGAGGAGACCTGGGAGCAGGGGGTCAGAGTTCTGGGGGGCTGTTGAGTCTCAGACATTTTAGTAGGATCGGGCCTTCCCCTGGAAGATGCAGCTGCTGACCCAGGGAACCCCCTGGCAACGCCCCTCATCTAGGACCCATCCGACCCAGAGTCGGTGTCAGAGGCAGAGTCTTTGGGTTTTTCCTCTCCATTGGGGAACACTTTAAAAGACCAGTTTCTCCGTATTCATTCATGTATTCAATTCATTCACTAACAACAGCTTTTTAAAAAAAAAGACTTTATTTATGCATACAAGAGCTGGGTCACAGGTCAGAGGTGTGGAGGTGCAGGAAGAGGATTCCCCAGAGGTAGAGTGGGGAGCAGAACCGGCAGATCAACGGAAATACACTGCTGAGGGGAGCAGCGGGTGAGACAAGAGAGGTCTGCTGTGCCAGGTGTGTCACTTCCCAGGCTGGGGATCGAATTCCCGCTTGCAGTGGCTGTGGAAGCCCCACAGTGCGGTGCTCAACCCCTTGTTCCACCAGGGAGGCCGTTCACTAACAAAGACTTATGTATATAAGTGTCAATAAAAGCTCAGGTATGTAGTATTCATTACATCAGGAAAATCTGAATATAAAAGTACATTTTCACCTATAGCTGTATCTGCATGGTGTAGGTAACACAGATATGTACGATAGGGGAAATAGGAGGTCAGTTAGGAGCGTGAACTGCGGCTCCAGTTTTGCCTGAGTCTGAGTTTTAGCTCCGCCACATACTTGCTGTGTCGTATTGGGTAAACTCTTTAGCCTATTCTGTGCCTGCTCTTCTTAAATTAGAGTATCTGCCTGTATCCAGTCAGTGATACAGGGGCTTACAGCAGTCTTCACTTTCACCCTGGAGTGGGTGCTGATGAGCATCCATCTGTCTGTCTGGCTGTCTGTCCATCCACCCACCCCCCTGCCCACCCTCCCACTCATCTGCTCTCTTCCATTCTGCACAGCACAGTGTCCATCGTGGATACCCAGTATGCCCAGCAAACACTGAGCACCTACACACTGGCCAGAGCAAGGCCCTATGCCAGGAATGTAGGTGAGAAAATACTGTCCCTGTTTTCCAGAAGCTGGTGCTGTAGCCCAAGGATAAGAAGAAAATATGCACATCCCACTTAATAGTGCTGTGTGTCATGGCAAAAACTAAAAACAAACAAAAACCCTAGCAAGTTACTCTGGAAAGTTTGGAGAGAATTTGGGGGGCAAGGGTGTTTTAAGCTCTGTTATCTTATGTGTTGAAGAAGTTTGGGTATTACATTTTCTGTTTGTCTTCTAAGAAACAGGGAGAGACAGAGACCAGAATCGATCATCAATATCCCCTCCGAAGAGGCTTCCCCCTGCCAGCTCCCCTGACCGTGACCAGGGGGAGTCACCCTTCCTGGGGCTCTGAGCTCTCTCTTACTTGCTGGCCTCCCAGAAGGAAAGTGAGTCTGAGTTTAAAAACACCAGCCCCAGGGCCTTCCTGGTGGCGCAGTGGGTTAAGCAACGCACTATGAAGCAAACCGCAGCCACTGCAGCACGAGTTAGATCCCTGCTGCCACCAGGGAGGGACCCACATGGTGTAGCAGACCTCTCCTGCCTTGCCCCACTGCTCCCCTCAGCAGTGTATTTCAGTCCATCTGCCTGTTCTGCTCCCAGCTCTGTCTCTGGTGAATCCTCTCACCTCCCTGGACTCTGGTCTGTACCCCAGCTCTTGTATGCATACATAAATAAATCTTAAAACAAACAAAAAAAACCACCAGCCCCTGCCCTGGGAGGGGAGGGCAGAATGGCAGTTTGGGTTCATGGCGCTGCCCTTGCGGGTTTTCTTTATAACCTGTAAGAGGCTAAGCGTCACAGAAGCCTGTCTAGGGGGCCATATTGGGGAACACTGGACTGTGTCATCTCCAAGGATGAGTAAAGTCAAGTCGATCCATTGTGCCAGGCTGGGAGAGGACACCAGTGGCCCCCAGAGGTCTCACCCCAGTTGCATTGAGAACGACACACAACGGGGTCCAAGAGACCCCTGAGGTCATGCAGCTGGCAGTCAGGCGTTAGCCATCAGGCAGTGATGCAATTTGTTGGATCTATTGACTGCCCACCACGTGCCTGGCTTGTCAGGTGCCTGGCATCAGAGCACCGTGGTTGGAATGCAGAAAGGCCCTCTAACTCAGAAACTTTTCCTTCTGGAGGTGAGGTGGGCAGCCCATGGGAGACCACATTTCTCCACTCTCTATAAGATCCCAGAGCTGCCGAGAATAAAGCAGAACAGCAGGGAGCCTGTCCTTCTCTCCTTGGCATCCTGGCACCCAGTACATAGTAGGTGCTCAGAGAACTCTGCAGTAGGAGGTCTTGTAAAAATAGGGGCATGAGGACTAGCCTGCATCCAGAATGTTAGGATAGCAAATGAGCAGTAGCCATGCCTGCTGGAAAGGCAGCCCTGCCCCTCTTTTCCTGTCTATCTCTATGGTGACCACCGCCATTAGCGGTCAAGCTCAAACATGGTCAAGTGAGCAACAATACTCCCAGGGGCTCCAGCAGCTGCATCTTGGGTTTACACCACTGCGAGAGATCCTTGACTTTTCACGTTATGAATTTCTGCCCACTCCCCATCCAAGTCTTGTTATTGCACAAATATGATGAAAACATTAAATGCGTTTTCAAGAAAGAAAAAGAAACCTTTACCATCCAGCTGACTTAATCTCTGCATTTCCCTTCCAGCCTTTGTCTATCTGCATACTTCATACTCACTGGCAATCACAGCGAACATACTATTTGGTATTCTGCTTGCAAAGTCTTTTTCTTTTTTTTTTTTTTTTAAGCATTTGTTCTTTCATATAGATTCTGTGCTTGGGGCCAATCTTTGTTGGCCCATCAGTTTTCCTCTTAGGACCACGTCACTGAAAAGACAATGGGAGATGTTTTCCTGGCTTCTATGGGGTGTCTGTGCAGGGCTTGTTTTTCAGAATTCTACAGACTAAGGAGTGAGTGCAAGCACAGAACAGAACAGACTTTTCATACAGATTATTTGTCTTGTTATCTAAATGGAGTGTTCTAGCTACAGGAAACCTCCCACATAAATTGAGTGGACACAGCGTGGGCAGTGAGTCCTGGGCCACGCACAAAGCTGTGTGAACTGGGGCTGTTTTGTGATTCCCAGGTGAAGTCCAAGGTGGTAGGTAGTCCATCTTGCAGGATTCTGGCTTCTCTGAAGCTTGGTTCTTCTGCTCGCCCCTCAACGCTGAGTGTTCCCCATGCCCTATTTCTGTTGCTGACAATCAGAGAAGACTGATGGAGAGATGCCCACCTCATCCGAAGCCCCCTGGTCCAGTACATAGCCTGACACCCATTAGGGTTCAGGACTGTTGAATTGAGTTGAATGGTGTTGATCCCCTTGCAGTCTGGGAGTGGGGAGGGAAGGAGGGCAGAGACAGAGTTATCTGGATGTCTTTGTTGTTTCAATCAAAGTAACACTGGTTCATAATATGATGTAGGCTTCGGGTGTACATCAATCAGCACTGTATATGCTACATCATGGTCATCACCAAAAGTTTAGTCTCTTTATACCCCTGGCCCACTTTCCTGGGCTTCTCTCCCCCTCTCCAGGCTGCTTCACTCTAAGGAGAGCAAAGAAGAGCAAAAGGAGAGCTCCGAGAGTGTCTTCGATGGAGGCACCTTCAATGTCGTCATCCCCCAGTCTTATCCCTGGGTTTGAACAGAGCTTACCCAGGGCTCCTCCTGAGTGTAGGGCCGTTGGCCTGGGGTTCCACGGGACTCCACTCAAAGCTGGGCAGAATCTAACAGGACCCTTGTCTCGAAGGCTTGGTCCCTCCTTCCTATTAGGCATGGGCCTGGTCTGAAGGCCCCCTGGATTCTGACACAGCATCCCCCTACCAGACCCCCCAAAATACCACCTGCTTTGCCTCCTCTCTTTCTGGTCAACCCCAACCCCCTAATTCTGTTCCTTGGCATTCTCAAGACACAGGCTAATATCTTCTGATTATATTAGCAAATGAGGCGTCCCTGACCCTTAGCACCTTCCCTCCCACTGTCCTCCCTCCCTCCTCCCTTTCCCCTTCTTCCCAAACCTAATCTTTGTTTATCAATGTTTTCTCTACATAAAAGTAGAGAGAAATACATGTTAACTACCACATCCCTGTGGCCCCCTGAAATGATGAGAACGGTGAGAACGGAGAATGGTGGTCTCCCGTGAATCACTGTGGCTCTGTAGGGGGAGGGCGCCTAACGGGATGGAGGCCCAATGTTCCGGGGTTACCCATACCTCAGGCAAGCCACATAAGTTCCCCAGAGGTGCTGGTGGGTCAGTCTCGCAGCCTGAGGGTTCCTTTACCTGCTGCTCCCCCTCTTTCCATAGAAGGAGTTTCCTGATCCAGGGCCTTAACCTCCCCCTTCACCCCCCTGACTCTTACCCCCATCCCCCCACCTCTACCTCTCTGCTGTGAATCCTGACTGGGTTCTCAGCTGGAGACAACAGGTCTCTAACTCACCCCTTCCTGTTTCTACCTGGACCTTGATCCTCAACCCTTCCTGTCTATTCTTTTTGTTCTCTCAGGTTTTATTGGTTTGTTACTCATTCATGTAACTATATAATTTTAGGAGCCTATCTCACCCCTTCACGTGTGTGCTGGCCTACTCACCCTCATCAGCTCTCCCGGCCACAACCCTGACACCTTCCCTCCCTTCCCTCCCCCCTGTCCTCTGGAAATCAGGGTATTTTTCAGAGTCTAGGAATCATTCTTGTTGTGCTGCTCATTGGTTTTATTTCTTATTTATATTCCACAAAAGAAAGAAACCATCCAGGAACTGTCTTTCACTTTTTGACTTACTTCACATAGCACCATCACCTCAAGATCCATCCACTTTGTCCCAAAAGGCACAATTTCATCTTTTTTTGATAGTTGAGTAGTATGCCGTGGAGTGGACACTCCAAATTCCTTTATCCAGCCCTCTGTCGACGGGCACTTGGGTCGGCCCCGTGAATTGGTTATTACGGAAAATGCTGCTATGAACACAGGGGTGTGCCACTACCGCTCAGGTGCACAAAGTGGGTGCACTTTAAAATGTTTCCGTAATTACAGTGGTCTTTCTCCAAAGGTTGTCCCACCTTCCATTCATTGACTAGTGAAAGGATTAACTTACTGTCCAATCCTATTATTTAAACACGATGTGTTCCTCTAACTGGCCGCTTTAGGAAATTGTCTTCATATGGATAGAAGCTCCATCCCTAAGATGCCTGTTCCTTTGCCATCTCAGTTCTGACCTAGTGTCTCAGTATTTGGGGAAAGGCTTGCTTTACTGGGAGCAACTGAGGAGACTTGGGGTGTCCACTGATGGTTTCTTGCTGGACCCTGCAGAGAGGCAGTCTCAGAAGAACCAGGTGGGAAGGGGCGATGCTGCATCCCCTGGCAGGAAGAAGTAGCCTGTGCATAACCCTGACGCTTCCAGTGAAGGGATTCTTTGGTAAGGACGGCAGGAAGAAAACAAGGATGAGCAAGGACTTCCAGTCAACTCTGGAACTCCCTTTTCCTTGCCTGAAGACAAATAGGCTTAAGAAATAGCTCCCAGCCGGCCACGGTGGTGGACCATTATAGAGGAAGATTTTCAGACTTGCTCCTTTTGAAGAGACTACCTGCAGCGAGAGCCCATCAGCACTCAGCTCCATAGCACTCAGTAACAACTGGAAAACAGACCCTCCAGGGAAAAGCAGTGGGTAGCTTGTGCCCTGGGGACAGGACCTGTATGTAGGCTGTAAGAAGGAGACCCTTCTACAGTTAGTATTGTCAATACCAGTGAGTATTGTCCCATGAACTTTGTAGGGCCAAAATGGATTGAGCACAACGAGAATGATGAGAAAAGCTGGTCTGGGCCAGAACCAGTGACATTGACACCAGGTTCTCCCGTTCGGGGATTTAAACATATCTTGTAGGTGAAATTGGCTGGTAACTCCAGATTCCCTCTGGACTACTAATTTTATTACTGTCTGATCCCACTGCAAAGTCCAAAGTGCAAGAACTGCCGTAGGAATTGTTTGGGAAGAGCGCAGGGCTGCTACTTCCTTTCAGTGGGGAACCTGGGCAGGGTGAGGTCTGTTGGGCCAGGCCATGTCCGGCCCTGGCTCAGGGTGGATATACATCTGCGTTCCTTGGGCCTGCGCCAGCCTGCGACAGCGCGTGTGGGTTAAAGGCCGGTGGGTTCTTCTTGGGGATCCTGGGCAGCACCTGAGGTCCGGGCGGGGGGTGCTGAGGCAGTTCTCAGGCTGCCTCAAGTCATCGTGGTGGCATTTGAAGTGGAGGGCTGGAGCAGCAGCGTGGTGCCTCCTAGAGACCAGTCTCGAGTTAGGACTGGGCTGGTCTGACCCTGCCTGGGCAAGTTTGCATGCTTATGCCTGATGGCTTTGCCTCTCTAAGATTTTGTTTGTCATGTGTACAAAAGATGTTGATGCTACTTAAAAAGTAAACAATTTTGGGAGCATCCCTGGTGGCACAGTGGGTTAAGCAACACACTATGAAGCAAACCGCAGCCACTGCAGCACGAGTTAGATCCCTGCTGCCGGCCAGGGAAGGGACCCATATAGTGCAGCAGACCTCTCCTGCCTCGCCTGCTGCTCCCCTCAGCAGTGTGCTTCAGTCCATCTGCCTGTTCTACTCCCAGCTCTGTCTCTGGTGAATCCTCTCACCTCCCGGGATTCTGGCCTGTACCCCAGCTCTTGTATGCATAAATAAATAAATCTTAAAAAAAAAAGTAAACAATTTTGGGGGCATCCCTGGTGGTGTAAGGGGTTAAACACTGCACTATGAAGCATCCTCAGCCACTGCAGCATGAGTTCGATTCCCAGTCAGGGAGGGGACCCACATGGTGCAGCAGACCTCTCCTGCCTCGCACACTGCTCCCCTCAGCAGTATATTTCAGTCAGTCAACCTGTCTCTGTTCCCCACTCTGTCTCTGGTGAATCCTCTCACCCCCTCCCCACTCCTCTGACCTGTACCCCAATTCTGGTATGCATAATACATAAAATCTTTTTTAAAAAAAGTAAACAGTTTTGGGCAGCTGAAAAAACAACTCACAGAACTGTTTCACAGAATCTTTGGATGCTCCTGAAAATTCTCAAGTGGAATGCTCGCGAATGGGCACGTGAATGAATGAAGGGATGAGATCTATTCTGAATCCCTACTTGTATTTGGAATCTCCTCTGCTGGCCCTACGGCTCCCCGCTCCACGTGCTGCCTGAGCTCAATGCCACCCTGACGTCAGCTCTCTGATTTCCAAAGCCTCCTTGTCCACACATCGAGACCGCAGCGCTCATGCTGTCATCATGACAGATTTAAGGCGCTTCGAGTCTTGAATTAGAATTACTCCCTTGATAGTCTTTAATCCTCCCTAATCCCCTTCTGGGCAGCCAGAGCCGTGGGGACAAAGCCATTAGTTACTCTCTGGCGGTCACACGAAGTAGATGATGGATTTCCAAGGACCTGTCACTTATTTTTAAAGGACTAAACGCCACTGCAGCAGTCCAGTTGACTAGTAAATGTCACAATAGAGTTTTGTTTTGCAAAAAAATTTAATTCAGGTGCCATTTCCTAAAATGTGCTGATTTGATAAGAGTGGGACCGGCATAGGACACAGGGGCCTTCTAAAACCAAGAGGCTGGGCCTCCCTCGTAGCGCAGTGGGTTAGGCAAAGCACTACGAAGCAAACCAAAGCCAATGCAGCACGAGTTCAATCCCTGCTGCCGGCCAGGGAGGGGACCCACATGGCGCAGCAGACCTCTCCTGCTGTGCCCGCTGCTCCCCTCAGCAGTGTGCTTTAGTCGATCTGCCTGTTCTGCTCCCTGCTCTGTCTCTGGTGAATCCTCTCACCCCCAACCCCCATGCCTCTGGCCTGTACCCCAGTGCTTGTATGCATAAATAAATAAATCTTTAAAAAAAAAAAAAACCAAGAGACCTTCACTGAGGACCAAGGCAGGTGACCAGATGACCAGATGCAGACCTGTCCAGACTGCCCATGATTCACAGAGTTTGTCCATTTTCATGCTACCCAGATTCTTCTCTTGGCTGGGAATTTTCCCTCCATATTTATGTCAGGGCACCTCAATGTCACCAGTGCCATGTATCATTGACTTAGTACTTTAATTTTAAAAGGAAATTTCCCATCACTACGATACCTGATAACCATATTTATTCAGCTAAACAACAATATTAGAATAAAGAAATTTCATCTGTGTGCCATCTGTCACCATTATTACATCATCATCTGTTGTGTATCCAGCACCCACCAAGTGTATATATTTCTGAGGCAAAGTCCTATCCTCACATAGTTCAAAATCTGTCGAGATGATGGGTGCTGTAGGTTGTCATCAGCTGAGCTGGTTCTAGACTCCAGGTCTCTCTTGACTCCCAGGCCAGTGCTTACCCATTCAATTGTGGCCTCTCCTGCCACCACAGTCACGTGGAGGTGGTGCTGTGGCTATCTGGACTGGAGATCTTTATGGGGGAAGTGACTATGTCCCTGATAGCTGGGGTGACGTTGGCTCAGGGCTCAGCACAGACTTGGGGGTTTAGACATGTGTTACCAAAAGCACCTCGGGAAGGATCTGATAGGCCTGGCTTGGGACAGGTGTCCATCCTCTAGGCCAGTCACCTGTGATCAGGGCAGTCAATAAGAGCCAGGTGTGTGTGGTTGAGGGGCAGTTCTGTAAAGGACAAATGTGGGATGTGATGTGCCAGGAAAACAGAGCCACAGCCTTACACTTGTAGAAGCTCCTTGACAAGATGCTGCCGATACTTAAGAAGAGGGAGGCCCTGTTCCATTGTGGATGGGCGTGCACACCAGACACCCCTTGGTGATGGGAGATGAGGCTGGAGTGTTTGCCAAGACCCTGGGGCAAGAGTGCAAGGGCAAAGCTGCACATCAGAGAGGTTAACTTTGTCAGGGAACCACATGGACACAGAAGGGTGTTGCTGGCAAGTCCAGGTGCCACGCTCAGGTGGCAGGATGCAGTGTAGCTGCACATGCGTGCAGCCTCCAGGCGCCGAGGGGCCCCTGCCACGGCTGCAGAGGATTCAGTTAAGCACGGATGACTCGAGTCCAGCCCTGGACTTGCCGGCAACACCCATGACATGTCCCCTCGGTGAGCCTGGACATAATGTCAGGCCGAGATGAAGAAGAAGGACCCGCGCGTTTGCTCTGTCCCCTCCTTCCGCCAGGGCTGAGAGGTCACGGGGCTGAGAGGTCACAGGGCTGAGAGGTCACAGGGCTGAGAGGTCACGGGGCTGAGAGGTCACAGGGTTGAGAGGTCACAGGGCTGGCTTAGGAAGCCTCGCCACCCTGGGCTTCCTGGACAGCTGTGAAGAGGCAATGCAGTGGCCTTCGCAGCCAGGAGCCTGGGGCAGCTAACAGGAGCACAGTCCAGAGCAAAGTCTCTGGGCAATTTTCACTTACAGCAGCAAGGAGGCAGCTGGGAAAACATCCTCTTTGAGGGAGTAATGAAGCTTCTGGCTCGCTTCTTCTCAGCTCTTCACACACTCCCATCCTGGGAATATTTTTTATTTATTTATTTATTTTCAAATATTTTAATTATATTTGACATCATTTGTATTCCCCAGGGAGTACCCACCACCATTTCACCCGTGCACCATCACCTCAGTCCCTTGTGCTCTTTCTGCCCTCATCCCTGTCTTTGTCCTCCCCTCCCTCCCCTCCCTCCCCCATGGTTCCTTTGGTTTATCTTTGACCTTTTGGTCTTGTTGAGTTTTTTGTTTGCTTTTGGTTGTAATTGCCCATTGCCTTGAGCTTCTTCTTCTTCTTCTTTTTTTTTTTTTTTTGTTGTAGTTGTTGCTCTGCAAATATTTTTAAATGCCAAGTAAGAAGGAGATGGCACTTGAATCTTACTCAAACAATCCCAGATCCATTTTGCAGCTTCCTGAAAGCAGTGGCCCTATGCCCTTGCCCCCTTTCATGGCCAGGTCTGTCACCCACGCTGCCACAGCACAGACAGTCTTGGGGAACCCCTCAAGCATCCTGCTATCCAAGCCCCCGTGCATGCTCCTCCTGCACCCTGGGGCCCCCACCCGTCCTTCCTGTACCTCAGCTCATACATGACCTTCTCCAAGGCGTGCTGCCCCTTTCTTTTCCTTCTAGAAGGCTGCATGCCCACTCTGTCAGTTTTAATGTTTTTCACCCTTTATTTATATTCATCTGCCTTAAATGTGGGGCTGCTCAAGGTCAGTGAGTGTGACCTTCATTTCTGTCCTCATAGGGCTTACCGAGGCCCTGGGCACAGAACAGGCACTCGTCACCAATTTCAAACTGTTTTAAAAATAAATAAATAACCCCAGCATTGCAGAAAGGTATAAAACTAGCATCTCATCTCAGTTCTGCTACTCAGAGGCATTTCAGATAATTACTGTGCGTGGGGATCACTTAGGAGAGCAAGCACACATGTGCACTGGTCATGCCACACACGCTGCTCCACACTTTTCCTTTGCCGCTTTTCTTATTGAGATCATATTCATTTACAACACTGTGTAGGTTTCAGGTTCACAATTTTTCAGGTCCTTCCCCTCTAGTAACTACCATTCTAGTGTCAGACAAAGGGCTTATTTTTGTTTTGTTTGCTTGCTTTCTCCTTATATTCCACAAAGAGAAATCATATGGCACTTGTCTGTCTCCTTCTAACTTAGTTCACTTAGCAAACGGTCCCTTTATGTTGTTGCAAGTGGCAGGGTTTTGTCTTTTTTAGGGCTGAGTAGTATTCCATTCTGTATATAAATTACATCTTTATACGGTCATTGACTGCGGGGCACTTGGGTTATTTCCATATCTTGGTTACTGTGAACAGTGCTGTAGTGACCATAGGGGTGCATGTATCTTTTTCAAATACAGGGGAGCTGGGAAAAGCCATATAGTACTTTGGGTTTTTTTTTAAGATTTTATTTATTTATGCATACAAGAGCTGGGGGACAGGCTAGAGTCCTGGGAGGTGAGAGGATTCACCAGAGATAGCATGGGGAGCAGAACAGACAGACTAACTGAAACACACTGCTGAGGGGAGCAGTCGGTGAGGGAGGAGAGGTCTGCTGTGCCATGTGGGTCTCCTCCCTGGCCGGAGGCAGGGATCAAACTCGTGCTGCAGTGGCTGCTGTTTGCTTCATAGTGTGTTGCTTAACCCACTGCACCACCAGGGAGGCCCCATATAGTACTTTGTACACTGAAATTCTCGTGTCTGGGGGAAGCATGTGGGTGACTGACCTGAAAATAGAACCAGCTATATTTTTCATAGAATATCCTTTTCATTTGGAAATGAACAACTGACAGGCAAGAGATAGTGACCCCCATCTTTGCAAACATTTCCACAAAAGTGAACAAAATGAATCTGTGACCTCAAAGAAAACAACATCAGTGCTGTTGCCAATGAGTGGATTCCAGTTTTCAAGTGAAAACTGAGAATTTAGAAAACCTACAACTGCGCTTGTGAGTGGAGTCTCCCAGCACTCACACATTGCTGAGATGTGGTTCAAGGTCAAGGGCTGGTGTTTTTTAAAAGATACTGTATAGTGAAATGTGTCAACATTTGGAAGTTCTGGATAACTCAGTGAACCAATATTTTCCAAACAACAAATGCATTATGTTATACAATTGTGCAGGGATAAAAGAGCCATTCAAAGTGCAAGATAGAGCAATGGATTTTAATGTAACAGAATATAAAATGTTTATTGACGTGAATACAGAATCCACATAACAGCTATCTTTAAGGAGCTACCACTTATCAAGGTTTTATGTAATGTCAAGGAAGAATACCCACAGTTATCTGAAAAAAGCTATTAAATTATTTCTCTTTTAAAACAGCATATTTCTATGAGAGCAGCTATTTTCAATGGGCTGAGTGCAGAAACAGGTACAAGACCCAGCTGCAGATGTAACTGTCACTCTCCACACTTAATATTGTTTATTGAAACATGCCATTATTTTTCATAAAATTTTATTATTATTCATTATTTTTCATGTTTTTGTGAACACGTAATGGGTGATTATTATTTTAAATTCAATGTTCAGAAATATTTAACAACTGTATCAGTTTAAATTTCCAACATAATAAATATGGATGGAAGTCATATAACTAAAAGCTCTTTGGTCTCTGATAATTTGTAGGAATGTAAAGATGTTCTGAGACCAAGAAATTGGAGATTGCTGCTGCAGATAATGAGCTGGATGCGAGATGGCCAGAACGGGCAGCTTAAGAGCCCTTCAGGGATATAAGACCTGCTGGACAATTTATCTGTGTCCCTGTGCTTGGCAACCCTCACAACACCCAACACATAGATGCCTGATTTTCTCTGTCCTGGGAAACCAGATAAATAGGTTTTTAAAAATTAAGTATCAGGGCCTCCCTGGTGGTGCAAGGGGTTGAGTACCACACTGTGGGGCTTCCACAGCATCCCCAGCCAGGGAGGGGACCCACATAACACAGCAGACCTCTCCTGCCTCGCCCGCTGCTCCCCTCAGCAGTGTATTTCAGTCCGTCTACCTGTTCTGCTCCCAACTCTGTCTGTGGTGAATTCTCTCACCCCCCCACACCTCTGGCCTGTACCCCAGCTCTTGCATACATAAATTTTTAAAAAAATTTTTAAAAAGTTAAGTATCAGGGGCCCGCCCTGGTGGCGCAGTGGGTTAAGCAACGCACTATTGAAGCAAACCGCAGCCACTGCAGCATGAGTTCAATCCCTGCCGCAGGCCAGGGAGGGGACCCACATGGCATAGCAGACCTCTCGTGCTGTGTCCGCTGCTCCCCTCAGCAGTGTGTTTCTGTCAATCTGCCTGTTCTGCATCTGCTCTGTCTGGTGGATTCTCTCACCACCCCCACATCTCTGGCCTGTGCCCCAGTGCTTGTATGCATAAATAAATAAACCTTAAAAAAAAAGTTAAGTATCAATTCAAACCAGTGGGTTCTGAAGAAGGATCAAAGGGAGTGAAGGTTCTTGATTTTACAATATGCATTTAGGCATCTCAGAAACCCTAATTTATAAAATGACAGATTCCTAGTGTTTTCTGGGAACCTAGTTTTGATAGCCTTGTATTCAGAGTGATGTCCAGGATGAGCAGCAAGGGCAGCTGCTACAGTAAGGATGCAAATCAGAGCCTCCCTGGTGGCGCAGTGGGTTAAGCAACGCACTATGAAACAAACCCGCAGCCACTGCAGCACGAGTTCGATCCCTGCTGCCAGCCAGGGAGGGGACCCACATGGCGCGGCAGACCTCTCCTGCTGTGCCCGCTGCTCCCTTCAGCAGTATACGTCTGTTGATCTGCCTGTTCTGCTCCCTGCTCTCTGTGTTGAGTCCTCTCACCTCCCCCCCATCTCTGGCCTGTCCCCCAGCTCTTGTATGCATAAATAAATAAATCTTTAAAAAAATGCAAATCATAATATCCCAGGTCTAATAAGTCAAAAACTGTATTTTAAGAAGATCCCCAGGTAATCTGTCTGCACATTAAAGTTTGTGAAATACTGCTCCAGGATAAAAATATTAGAAGGGAGAGTCTAAAATGCAAAGCACTCTGGAAAGTCATTTGGATTAAGTTTCTTGAAAGGAACTGAAAACATATGATTAAGATATATATTCATAAAAGCATTGAAGAGATTTCATGAGGCAAGAACCCCCACACCCAAAATGAGGGTGAGCCTGATTTGAAGATGCTTCCCTTCCCCAAAAAAGTTGTTTGCTAAATCCAGAAAATTAGAACCCAGGGTTCAACGGATTCTTAAGGAGAGAGAAACAGAATGAAAATCGAAGGGGAAGTGCCTGAGTTAACCACTCTCGAGCCCAGGTGTCTGGATAAAACAAATGGAAATCCTTGCCGAGTAAGGTATAAGGTTTCTTAACTGTTTCTTTTTTTAAAAAACTTTTAAATTTATGTATAGAAGAACTGGGATATAGACCAGAGGTGTAGGGAGGTGAGATGATCCACCAGAGAAAGAATGGGGAAAAGAACAGGCAGGTTGATTAAAATACACTGCTGAGGGGAGAAGCAGATGAGGCAGGAGAGGTCTGATGCACCATGTGGGTCCCCTCCCTGGCCGGGGATGGAACTCGCCGTGGATGCTTCACAGCTGTGCCACCAGGGAGGCCCTAAAAGACAATTTCACACAGGGGTAAGGAAGAGCATTTGCTATGTGGAGCCCTGGGCTGGAGGAAATCGCAGAGGATGCCCTCCATGGAGAGGAGAGATCATCTCAGTTGGAAAACTGGGGTTTGAGAAAAATGAGGTACAAAGAAACGGGTGAATATGTGAAAAGGTTTAAAGGGACAGTGATCACATTAGGCACTGATCATAGTGCCCAGTTCAGTTTGGAAACAGGGTTAACATAAGAGACAATAGTTGTGTATCATTTGGGAGGAGTAAATGGAGTTAAAGGGAGGGAGGAGGGAAAATATTGATTGATGTGACACTCACTAAACTAAGAATTCATGTGGGAATTCAAACTCTCCATAAATCCAGGGTATAGAACTGCCATGAGAATAGAGGTGGGAGCAGAACATTAAAAAAGTAATCAGTCTAAAGGAAAGTTGTATATAAGAGAAAAAGAAGCAAACTAGGCAGGACGATTAGAAGATACAAAATAAAATTTTGTGGGTAAACTTTTTGTATTAAAAAGGCAGGTTCAAAAAACCTTTTATAACAGAAAATGTAAATAGCATACAAAAATATACAGAATCACATGATGGACGTCATAGATTTAGCAATAATCTATTCTTTTCCTAGACTGTCTAAAAGACATCCCAGGCAGCCCCTCATTTTATTCATAAATATTTGTGTCTTCATTATATAAGGACTTAAAAAAAGATAGTGATACAATACCATTGTCACCAAAGTGGTATATCTCAACAGAAATAGACCAGAAATGAGGTTAACGGGAACCCTACATTCCTGTAAAGACAAAGATTGTGAGACTGGCTAAAAACCAGAATCTAGTCCTATGCTATTTACATCTAAAACATGAGAGTTCAGAAATGTTGAAAGTAAATAATGGAAAAAGATATGTAAATACTAACCAGAAGAAAATGTGTGTGAAGATGTTTTTCACATGTAACAGAGAAGAAGATGGGAAAGTTCTTGCCCCAACGGCTTATACCCACAGAAGTCTGTTCATACAGGTGGTCCCAGCCGAGAGAGTCCCCCACCTGCACTGACTCACAGGAACCAGGCCTCAGGAAGCCAACCAGCTGGCCTGAGACCCCAATCCCAAGACAGGGCTCCCTTCCACACCCCACAGTGCTTTCCCAGGCTGGAGGAGGATCAGGCCTAAGGCTTCTGGGAAGGAGAGGGGACTCTAGGTCTGCGAGAAGGTAGACATTTGGCCCCTGTTCCAGGTAGAGCTTGGGGGTCATTACAGGTACATTACAGGTGAGACTGGAAAAGAGATAGCAGGACAGGATGGCTTTGAGTGCCTCGTGGTCTCCACACCCTCAGAACCCCACTTTGGGAGAATTTTTCCTGGCTGGGGGCCCAGAGGGAGGAGCATAAGAAGGAGGTGCTTAGACAAAGGTCGCCTGCGCTCCTGGTACCCCAGAAACACCAGCAAGCTAGGAGATGACCTGAAGACCCTTCATTCCAGGAGGGCCCTCCAAAGGATCTGCCATCTGCTTCTCCTGGGCTCATTCCCACAGACGGAAGGGAAATTTACAAAAGAGAGGCAGCTGCAGGGGACTCAGAATCCGTGATTCACCCAGATCTGCCCAGACACATCTGGGAGGAAAGTGGGGTAACTGCCCTAGGAATCCTGGCTGATGCCTCCTCCCGCCACCCGGAAGGAGCGGGGCTGCTCCAGAGATGGGCTGGAATCTTACCTCTTTCCCTCCCAGATGGACAGGCACAGGCACCCAGACACAAGGCCAAGCTCAAGCACACCCACCATTATTGCAACCACCTGCTGTGCCCGGCTTGGTGGGGGAAGCTGCTAGGACTAGAGGGGCAGAGAAGACCCAGATGGCCAGGCCAGCTCCGACCAGAGGTGGGAAGTGCAGTGGCCTGTGGTGTCTAGGAAGATAGGAGCCGCAGCGGGGCAGGCATATGGAACAGACCAGGCTTATTTTTTTCTAAAGAATTAAATCTCTTACTCGGGAGCTGTAATTAGGGCAGTCAACTACCCTGTCTGTCCTTGATGCCATCTGGAAGGGCAGCCAGTGCTTCAGAGACACAGGCTTTGGAGTGAAATGGAGCCGATTTCTGGCGTGGAGTTAAACTTGTCATCCTCTGAGCCTCATTTTACACCCTCTGTAAAATGGGGACTTCGCCTTCCTCCCTTCCCTGGTTGGATTAAATGAAGTAAAGTTCACGCCGGGCGGGGCCGGGACCCAGTGTCTGCTCAGTGGTTGATTTCTCCCTTCCTGGTTTCTCACCTTGAAAGGACAGCTATTCACCCGCACCTGCCGGCACAGCATGGCCAAGAACAGCAGGGGCTCTGGTGGTGCCAGGTCTGACAGCGCCCTTGTTTCCCTCCTGCCCACGGTGGCCTCCTCCCTTTGGCCACTGTGCCTTGGCTTGAAAGGGCAGCAGGGCAGAGACCAGCACAAGGAACCGCACAGGGGACCAGCACAAGGCTGGGGAGACAGAGAAGCTGCAGGGCTCTGCAGGAACCAAATCTGCCGTACCAGGGAGGGGGTGGGTGGGGCACAGATACTGGCACAGTGCCTCAGAGGCTACAGGAGGGAGCAAAGCTCATAGCACAGGGAGGTTGGTGCTCAAGGGGAACCCTGACCCTCCTCCCTGAACTTCACTGTCGTATGCTCAGCTGCTTGCCCACCTCTCTGCTTAGATGACAACTTGAAGGCTTTCCAGGACAGCAGAGAAGCACCGGGAGAAGCAAATTGAAATGGAGACGTGATCATCTCCTTAGTGGACACTCTCATCAGTCACAGGGTGATGCCGTGAGAGGGAGCAGGTGGCCCACCAGCTCCTGTGCCCTGCAAACCTCTGGCCCCCATTCTTTTCTTTTTCCATCTGGTGACCAGAATGGCAATTGCTGGGGGTCTAAGGAAGACTGCAGATGATAAACCGCATACATACACGCAGACACACAAACGGCATTTCACACCTTGCACTGACAATCCTATTGGGAGTCACTTACAAATAGGTAGCCACAGGCTGATTTGTTTTGTTATATCTATTTCCCTTATATCTATTTCCAAATGTCTGATGTCTCTTGCAGCATCAGCAACTCTGGGATTCCCAGATTCCCTCAAGGTAACAGCTAAAATGCTATAGATCTCTTTATTTTATTTTATTTTTTAAAATTTATTTACTTTTGCATACAAGAGCTGGGGCACAGGCCAGAGGCGCGGGAGGTGAGAGGATTCACCAGAGACAGCGTGGGGAGCAGAACAGGCAGATTGACTGAAATACACTGCTGAGGGCGGCGAGGCAGGAGAGGTCTGCTGCTCCACGTGGGTCCCCTCCCTGGCTAGGGATCGAACTCGCGCTGCTGTGCTGTGGATGCTTCACAGTGCGGCACTCAACCCCCCAGGGAGGTCCCTATAGATCTCTTTAGGTGCATGTGCTCACCCCAGTTCTCCACAGTCTTCACCATTCCCTGTTGCCTCACACCAGACCCTATTCACTAGTTGTCCTCACCTGCCCTGCCCTGTAGATATTTATGCTTCAGACTTTACTTTTGGTAGTTCCCAGTCATAAACAGAAGGTAGGAATAGACATTAGAGTTGGAAGGACTCTTAAAGGTAATTTGTCCCTGGAGATTTTAAACTTTTTGAGTGGAAATGAGATGTAACCCAGAAGCCTGAATTAACAGCAACAAAGTTGCTCTGGTTGAAGCAGGGTTTGCTGCCACCAACCCTGTTGTTCAGATGGGAAGCTGAGGCTCAGACAGAAGACATAGCTCCTCCCCAGGGAATTTAGTGCAAAGCTAGAACCTTCTGAACCCTGCTCTGCAATTTGATTCCGCACCTTTGAGGGCAGGGCAGTGAGCAAACAGGAGAAGGAGGCAGGAACCACAGGAGTGGGAAGCGAGGTCGTCAGGGTAAGGAGTGGGCACAGGCATGGACTCAGAACAGAGCTCCCCAACCTGGTGATCTGGCAGGGGTGCCTGGAACCCACCTCCACCGAGGATTAGCGGGTTGAAACAGGGTGAGGCAATAGCACTCACCATGTCCTCAGGCAAGGTGGTGACAGCTGACCAGGTGATCTAGGTGATCCACCCAGAACATGACAGCAGATCCCAGCAGCTGTGTCAGGAAGTTCACAGAAAGAGGGTGTCTTTGGCAGCTTACCGAGGTTGCGCTGTCTTTGGAAAGGACCTCGCGGTGCATCAAGCTGAGTCAGCCCTGGCATTAGAGGTGAATGTTCAGTGTTCTAGCTCACCCACAGCAGCTATGATGACTGGGCTGCAATTATCAAAAAGCACGTAAGGTGACCGGCTTAGGGATGAGGAGTTTGTCAGCCGACCAGATAAGCAGACCAGAGATGAGGCCCGTCATCATGGATGCCCCACTGCCCTTTGTCCTCAGTTGACCTCTCCCATTCATGGCAAAGTGGTCACATTCTCAGGATGAAGTCTGGAGTGGTTTCTTTCTGGGTGCTTCTCTTCTGTTAATCAGGAAAGATCTTGCCAGCACTGTTGTGAGCCCATGCTGTGAGTCACTGAGCAGGAGAATGAGGCCATCACCGTTGCACTGTCCCCAGGGCCTGGAGCTGACGCCCCAGTGCATTTGGCCTCCCCAGCACGCTTGGCTGCAGAGTACAGACCAGGCACACTGTGGTTCTGCTGGGTGGAGCGGGGAGGAAGGAGGGACAAGGTCTCCTACATTTCCCTGGAGATTTCCTTCCTTCCAGAAATGCCCCCAAGTTGGTGGAGCCAGAAGTCACATTTCTAGGTTGTCTCTTTGGAATCTCACAAAAAGCTATACACACTGATTTGAGATAAAGGAACCATAAAAATGTTAAGTGGCAGGTCCACGTTCACCAAACTTGTCATTGATGAGCCTGAAACTGAGCCCAGGCCCTCTGACGCCCCTGCTCCTCCCCACAGTCCACCATCGGTGCCCTGGGGCAGGCAGGGCAGGGCAGCCAGGCCGGGCATGAGGTGTGGGGAAAGGACTTGCTCAGGGGCTTGGCTAGGCTGGGCTCTGCCACTCGTGAAATCCTTTTTTTCTCTTTGGCTTCTCCGCTAGGACAAGGGAGGAATAAGATGCTAGAATCTTCCAGGTTCCTTCCAGCTCAAACATGCTTTGATTTCCAACCTTCTCTAAGAGGTCTGGGGCCCCAGAAAAAAAAGAACAGAAGCCGGCAGCCTCCTGTGGCTTGCCAGTATGGAGGCCCCACGATGGGCTGAGGCTCCCCCTATTTCAGGCTCATGAGTTCATCTCCAGGCCTGTGCCCAGCCCCTGTGGTTTCTCATCTTTCCATCCTGGTCTGCATGACAAAGTAACTAAAAATAGCGAGCTCCCACAGTCCTGCCATCCGGCCACCACCCACCCACCTCCATGAATTAATTCCCTCCTCCATGTGAGATGTGCCGTGGAGTGGGGCGGGACAGCCACACTGGGGAGGCCAGTTGCCAGCAACCCCAAGTTGTCTGTTGGTGTGGCCAGGTGGGGACAGCCCATTCCTGTCATACTGCCTTCTACTCTCCAGCACATTCCAGCCCTGGGTGAATTTGGCATGTGTAGGGGAAGTGATGGTCCGGCTTTTGTGCCGCTGGCCTGTGTGGCCATCACCTGTGGCCTTGAATGCAGGAGGTACTTGGGAGCATGGGCTCAGGGTACATGTCCCTGATGGTGGGCACCTGGTATGTGGTGTGGACATGCACAAGCGGGTCGAGAGACTGAGCCTAGTAGGGTGGTGTCATAGAGGGCAGTGTGCAGTGGGACCGGGGCGGGGAATGGCTATGAGAGGAAGAGACCACGAGAGAACATCAGGGAGCCCAGAGAGCATAAAGATTCACCAGGGGCTGGAGCCCTGCCAGCCTCCCATGCCTCCGGCCCCCCCGTCTGCCCTGCACCTGGCTGCCACACTACAAATGTGTAGATAGATCATCAAAAGCCTGAAAAAGCTTGGGCCTCCCTGGTGGCACAAGAGGTTGAGTGCCGCACTATGGGGCTTCTGCAGCATCCCCAGCCAGGCAGACCCCTCCTGCATCGCCCGCTGCTCCCCTCAGCAGTGTATTTCAGTTAATCTGCCTGTTCTGCTCCCCACTCTGTCTCTGGTGGGTCCTCTCACCAACCCCTCCCCTGCCCCGCGTCTCTGGACTAAACCCCAGCTCTCGTATGCATAAATAAATAAAAATATTAAAAAAAAAAAAAAGCCTGAAAAAGCCACTGAGGGCTCCAGGACTCTCCTTTACCCAGCTGCCCGGATCCAGAGAGAAACTGCCCCGTGCCTTGTTAGTACGAGAGCACGTCAGGAGTTTCTGAGTCTGTTTCCTCATCTGGAAAATGGGACAGTCTCCCCAATTTCGAGTACTGTAAGCATTGAATGAGAGCCAAATCGAGGGCTCCTCTCTCCTCTCCTCCCTAGACTCTGAGCACCACCTCCCTGGGTGATTCAGGCCCCACCAGTCCTAAGATTCCCGCGGGCTCTCCAGCCCCTAAAGCCCCCTCTTCTCCGCCCTCCTCCAGCTGACTTAGGCACACAGGCTCTCCCGGCTGTTCTCACCGTAGGAAAACCAAGAACAGGGAGGCAAGTTCTAGGGGCCTGTAATATAATCCTCTGAAGTCAGAGGCCTAAGAACCTGCCTTTTCTGATGGGGGTGGGGGGCAGGTCAGGGAGAATACTGGGAGAAAAACTCATTCCCATCTTCAGAAATTGAAAGCTTCTTTCTGGAATGACCCTGTAGCGGCAGGAAGGCGGGCACACAGCAGGTTCAGGATGGTTCCAGGCAGACAGGTCAAGGAAAGGGAGTCTTGGCGCCCTTGGTGGCTTTTATGCTTTTTATTGTCAGCGGTGGCCAGGTACATGGCAGGCAGAGGTGCCAGGGGGCCGGGAGGCTGGCAGGCCTCCTAGCCCCCCGTGCATCTCACCCTCTCATCTGCTTTGCTGTTTCTGCTGTTGTTCTGGATGTTCTGCTGGAGTCCTGTTCTCCCACTGCTGTTGCTGCTGCTGCTTTTGCTTGTGTCCTCATGATGCCGCCATTATATTCCCATGTCCAAACCCAGATGTGCCCACTTGCACATGCCCACCTGCTCCATGAGGTACTATGTGCTTGTGGAGAAGATTCTAGAACTGGGAGTGGGACCATCTGGGTTTGAGTGTGGTCTCCAATCCCCACTGGCCTTATCCTAACACTTCTGTCCCCCAAGCCTCGGTGACTGGTTTATGAAACAGGGGAAAGAATTTCCCTCCTGACTGAGTTGTGTCAAGAAAGGCCAGCTGTAAAGGTTTTCACAAGTGTAAGGACTTCCTTCAAACACAGATTTTATCGTATACTTTCATCTAAAGCTTACAGATTAGATGAAAGTCCAGACACCTATAGTGTGCAATCAGTCATGACTTTAAAATACATGGGAAAGCTTACAGGTAAGAAAACATCATATCCGATCAGCTCTATCAATACGCAGGTAGTGATTTTTGCCTTTAAATTTTTTTTCTTATAATTGAAGTAAAACTTGTTTATAACACAGTATATGATTCAGAGGCTCACAGCCTTCAGGTATATGGGACCTCACCACACCCACCTCCAGGGCACAGGAAAGTCCCCCGCCACAGTCCATGGGGCCCCTCCCCACCCCCCGTCTCCCTTACCCTCCTGGGAGACTCATTTCTACTGCCAGATCTCTAGGGCTTGTTGTTTATTTGCCTCTCTGTGACCCTTTGTTCTGTTTCTCTATAGCCCACATGTAACTGGCCCATCCAGTATTTGTCCTTATCCTTCTGATTCATTTCACTCAGCATCATCCCCTTGTAGGGGCGGAGAAAAGTTCTCAGCTTTTCTGCCCTCCTGCCATTGGTGTGATGATGGACACCTGTGGTGCTGCAACATGCCTAAGTGGGCATGCGCAAGTGGGTGCATCTGGGCTGAGACACGGGCTTATAAGGGCGGCGTCACGAGGACACCAGCAGAACGGGATGCCAGAAGAACAAGAGCAGCGGAGCAGGGGAGAGACAGAGGCAGAAAGAAGAAGAGAAGCAGCAGCAAAGCAGCCGAGAGACTGAGATGCTGGCAGGCCTCATAGCCCCCCGGCACCCCTGCCTGCCGTGTACCTGGTCGCCTCTGATATAATGGTGCCATAAAACCCAAAAAAGGCACTGAGGGTTCCAGGACTCCTCCTTTACCCATCTGCTAGAATCATCGAGAACTTGCTCTGGTGCCATGCCTCTTGTAGCGGCAGGATGGGAGCACAGGAGCAAGGTTCGAGATGGTTCTGGGCAGACGGGTCAAGGAAGGAGTCTCTTGGAGCCCTCGGTGGCTTATTCATACTTTATTTAGTAGAGGTGGCCAGGTACATGGCAGGCAGGGGTGCCGGGGGGCCGGGAGGCTGGCAGGCCTCCCAGCCCCCAGCGCATCTCACCCTCTCGGCTGCTTTCTTCTCCCTCTGCTGCTGCTGCTGCTGCTGCTGCTGCTGCTGTCGGTTCTCTCAGTTCTGTTGGTCAGTCCTCGCAGTCCTGGCATCCTCATGACGCCGCCCATTTATGCCCGTGTCCAACACAGGTGTGCCCACTTGCGCATGCCCACCCTGGAGTGCTCGCAGCACCACAGGTGTCCATCATTAGTGGTGGGAAGGTGGAAATACCTGATCAACCTTTACCCTACACCTCTCCAGCTCCATTCATGCTTATTTAATCTCACCTGGTGACCTACGGGGATACCCCACAACATACACCCACACCTACACACCCACATGCCATACACATTATACCTACATACCCACATGCCTTTCTATGCCCACACCACATACACAGACATACCACACACCCCACACGACATACACCCACATACCACATGACATACAATGTGTTCATGGGCATGTGTACACACACACACCACTCAACAAACACAATAGGGAAAATCCTACTTGTAGTCATCACTTCTCTGACAGAGGTGTTATTATCATTTTACTATTAATACTAACAAGTGGGAAAATATTTACCTCATGTAACAAATAGGTTTGTACATATAATAAAAAAACACATTTAAAAATAAATAGATCAAGAAAAATATTCTGTTAGAAACAGACAAAAGACTTGAGATAAGAAATGTAAATGCCTATTAAGTGTTCAGATAAAACTTTAACTGCATTAGCAGTAAAAGAAATGCAAGCTAAAAGAACAAGAAAATAGGATATTTTGCTTATAAAACCAACAAGAGTAAGAAATATTGCAACTCCATCAAGTCACAAAAGCACATTTCAACACAAAGTTTACTTCTAAAAAGATAGGCTAAAAATTTAAGAAATGCCCAAAGACTTAGCTTAGAATGTGCTCCCCTAATGGCAGGTCTGTTACAGCAAATGCCCGGATGTAACTGACAGAATGAATGATAAGGGACTGGTTATAAAAGAATCAAGACCCCCTCTCCAATGGGCTATGTAGGAGCCAGCAGAAGTGACGCTGCAGAGTCCACCCTGAGTGAGACACATGCAGGTCCCACAGGTGTGCACAGGTATGAGGTGATTCACCTCAGGGGTCCAGTTAGGGATCACTTTGATCAAGTCTCCTTATCTTATTTTTGTACTTTGCCATGAACTTGTGAAACACATATTAAGGAAGTGCGTGAGTGCTGGGCAGGTGGAGCGCCCCCCCTCGCAGTTCTCTTATGTCCTCACTAGAAGCAGGGGGAGGGGGTTGGGCACAGCTGCCTGGACTGGCCCCAGATGTGACTTTAGGCTTCTCTGGCCTCCAAAGCTCTGCACTCAGGGGGGCCCTCCCTGGCTGAGGGGAGCAGCAAGCACTGGAGACAGGACTTCTCTCTGGGAATATGCCCCAAACTGCGCTCATTCGGTTCCTTCAGAGATGACCCTATTGTCCAAAGAGCATCCCGAGGCCTGACCTTTCCCAGCTGCAGAGCCTCCGGGGCCACTGCTGGTCCTTGTGGAAGCCCCAGGTCCTGGGTCCTCTGCCAGGCTGAACTCCATGTGGGAAGGGTGGAGGCACATGCCAGGAAGACCTGTTTGTCTCGCTGAGTCTGTTTCTCTAGCTTTGAAGAGGAGAGCATTTTCTTTCCTGGAGAGGCTTGGATGCCTGTAGGGTCAGAGAATGATCAGGTATTTCCACCCTCCCACCACTGTCATGATGGACACCTGCAGTGCTGCGAGCATTCCAGGGTGGGCATGCGCAAGTGGGTGCACCTGAGTTGGGACACGGGCATAAATGGGTGGCGTCATGAGGACGCCAGGACCAACCAACAGAACCGACCAACAGTACTGACGAGCAGCAGCAGCAGCAGCAGAGAGAGAAGAAGCAGCCGAGAGGGTGAGACGCGCTGGGGGCTGGGAGGCCTGCCAGCCTCCCGGCCCCCCCGGCACCCCTGCCTGCCATGTACCTGGCCACCTCTACTAAATAAAGTATGAAAAGCCACCAAGGGCTCCGAGACCCTCCTTCCTTGACCTGTCTGCCCAGAACCATCCCGAACCCTGCCTCCTGTGCCACCTTCCTGCAGCTACAATGCCCGTAAAGGAACTCGAGTTTATCCCAGTATGGAAAACTTATTGACGTTGGCCCACTCTAGAGTGCAAGACAATTCCAAAGGCCTCATCCACTCTCCAGGGTTCTCTGGGCGAAGGTCCAGCTTGAAGGATTTCCACCTGAGAGAGCAGGTCCCCAGCTCAGGGAGGTCTGGGGGGAGCGTGACCTGACTCTTCTCTGGCCCCTGAATGGGGTTGGGCTGGCCTCTGGGTCAGGGCTGGCTTCTGCCTCCCCTACACATTTCACCACATAAATTTACTTCTAAAAAGATAAGTTAAAAACTTGAGAAATGCCCAATGACCTAGTTTAGAATGTGCCCCCCTAATGGCAGGTCTGTTACAGCAAATGCCCAGATGAATTCTGTAACTGACAGAATGAATGATAAGGGGCTGGTTATAAAAGAATCAAGACTTAGGCCCCCAGCAATGGCCAGGGAAGAGGGGGTGAGGCTCACACCTGTGTGGTTGGCGGGTGTCTTATGGAGCCAAAACACAACTCCTCAGTTCTGCCCTGGCAGCACTGAAGCAGCAGAGACAGTATGTAACAAAGGAACCCTTAGTCAAAGGACAGTGCGGGGCAAGGTTGGGCTGGGGAGTTGCTGACCCCAGCACTCCCGGTGGTGACTGGGTACCTGTTGTGATCCTAGGTCTCCAGCCTCTTCTGTAACTGCTTAGCGTGCTTCTCACCCACAGGTGTTTGGTTCTTGTTTGTCAGAAAAGCACAAACACAGCTGTGGAGATCATAGACATGGGAACCCCGCGCTACCCTGGGATGCTGGCAGTGCCCTGGCCCACTCACCCCAAACTTCATACTCAAGGCCCCCTTGCTACCCCAAAGCTGGCCTTTCCAGATCCCCTGGGATATGAGGTCAACCCATGCTAGAGCCCCAGATTGCAATTACCCTCCCTCCATCGAGTTATTGTCATGGCAACCTCCACACCTGCCTCCTCTTTCAGCTCAGTGATGAGGGGTGTGCATGTTTGAAATAAAGTACCTGGGGGAATAATCAACCAATTTCACCAATCTTTAAAGTAGTCACTGGCCCAGGAGACCATGGACGTTGAAAGAAATCATAGCAGGACATAATGATCATTCCTCAAGCAATATCAGAACACCCTGTTGTGCTCCTACGGGACTCCCCACCCATGAGCTCAATTTCTTTTTAACCCCTTGTAGGGGCAGGAAGGCACCAGGTACACAGAAAGTGGCAGTGGAGGGGCAGGATGCTGGCAGGCCTCCTAGCCCCCGACGAATCTTTACTTTCTCTGGGTTCTCTGGTCTCTTGTGCCTCTGCTCTGCTGCTACGTCTCTCTGGCGTCCGCTGTGATGCTCCCCTTATATGCCCTGTGTCTCAGCCCAGGGGCACCCACCTGCGCATACCCACACCCTACCTCAGGTGCTGCCATCAGGCATACGTGCAGGACCACAGGGGTCTGTGATTGACACTAGGCGGGAGGATGGAAAAACCTGATCATTTTCATTTACCTTATACCCCTCTGAAGCATTTCCTATCGTTATTCACTCTTTCATTCCACTTGTGTCAGGGATTGCTCTAGGCCCTGGGGAGTCAATGATGAAATAGACACTGTCTCTGCCTTCAAGTATCTCAGAGTTTGGTGCAGGTTGTTGGGGGCTATTGTGCAGCCATCCCAAACCAGGCAGGCGCATTGTTGATTCGGATAGATGCAAAGAGAATTTTAAGCCTTTGGTATTTCTAACACGCTTTTAATGCTGCATAAAGGGACAAGACTCGTAGGTCGACTAGCAGGCAGGGAAGCAGCAACTGAGCCCCCTAACCCCCTTGAATCTCCCTTTTTAACCCTCACTTCTCAGCCCAGGTGTCCATATTTATATCCATGCATACCCCATGCTCACTGGCTCCTGGAACCAGGTGCCAGTTATCATAGGTGTGCATGCCCTGTTCTTGTGCTCCCAAGTGCTTTTTGCATTAACAGGATACCATGATGTCGTGGGATAATGAAACCTGGGAGGAACGCAAGGCTGCAGGTGGCAGCTGTAGAGGCTAGCAGTGGTGGAAGGCAAAAAAGAGCCTGTTCCTTACAGGGGTCCAAAGAAAAATATAAAACAACTACAAATTGTAACAAGGCAGCAAAGTGAAGACAGTGCAAACTAAGTGGGAATGTGTGGGGGGCAAAACTAAATAAAACGCTGATGAGCGGTCCCTCAGAGAAGTGACATGTAAGTTAAAGGGCTGAGGGGATAAGTCACCTAAGCAAAGAACAGGGGAAAGGGCACCTCAGCAGGAGGAATAGCATGTGCAAAGGCGCTGAGGCAAGGATGTATGTGTTTAAGGAAGGGATGGTGTAGTGCCAGAAAGGGCACGGAGCAGGTTCTCAATGATTCTGAGCAGACGGGTCAAGGAGGAGTCCTGGAGTCCTCGTTGGATTTTTCAGGCTTTTGTTGATTCATTATATCAGAGGTGACCAGGTACATGGCAGGCAGGGGTGCCAGGGGGCCAGGAGGCTGGCAGGCTTCCCAGACCCCAATGCATCTTCACTCTCTGGACTCTCCAGCCTCTCTCTCTGATGGCGTCCTTGTGACGCCGCCCCTATATGCCCGTGTGTCAATCCATGTGCCCCCACTTGCGCATGCCCACTTAGGCACGCGTGCAGGACCTCAGGTGTCCATCATCACACCAATGGCGGGAGGCAGAAAAGCCTGATACTTTTCCATTTACCCTACACTCTGCTACTACTGTTGTTGCTTCTGCCTTTTTTTTCTTACTCTCTTCTCTATTTGCTCTCTTCTGCTGGCATCCTCGTGACACCACCCTAATACACCCATGTCTCAGCCCAGGTCACCCACTTGCGCGTGCCCACACCCCCCTTGAGGTGCCCGCCATCAGGCATACGTGCAGGTCCGCAGGTGTCCATCAATCGACACCAATGGTGGGAGGGTGGAAAAGCCTGATCACTTTTCCATTTACCCTATAGATGGGGACAGGGGTAAGGGAGTGAGGAGAGTGGAAGTAGGTGAACTCGGGGTAAGTCCTCAAGCACCTTCAGGTCAGTGTTGGTACTGTGGACTGAACTTTGGGGTCTTGACAGCCCCAATTCATCTGTTAAGACCACAGTGCCTAAGGTGACAGTTTTAGGAGGTTGGGCCTTTGTGAGGAATTAGGGTTAGATGAGGTCAAGAAGGTAGGATATTTTGGTGAGAAAAGAGTAGAGCTGCCTCTCCATCCTGTGAGGACACAGGGTTTTTGTGGTGCCAGGAAGGCACGGGGCAGATTCTCTATGATCCAGGCAGATGGGTAAAGGAGAGTCCTGGGACCTTCGGTTGTTTTTATTGAGCTTTTTACAGCATTTGTAATGCAGCCACGAGATACATGGCAGGTGGGTGGGGGCAGGGGAATGGGAGGCTGGCAGGCTTCTCGGTCCCTGGCAAATCCTCACTCTCTCTGGGCTTTCTGGCTTTCTCTCATGCCTCTGCTTCTCTGCTGCCACTGCTGCTGCTGCTTCTGGCGTCCCCGTGGTGCTGCCCTTATATGCCCAGTCTCTCAGCCCAGGTGCACCCACTTCGGCATGCCCACACCCTCCTCCAGGTGCCCACCATCAGGCACGTGTATAGGACCGCAGGGGTCTATCATTGATGCTAAGGGCAGGAGGGCGGAAAAACCTGATAATTTCCATTTACCCTATGTAGGGTTAGAGAAATCAGGTCTTTCCACCCTCCCACCACTGATGATGGACACCTGCGGTGCTGCGAGCATTCCAGGGTGGGCATGCGCAAGTGGGTGCACCTGAGTTGGGACACGGGCATAAATGGGCGGCGTCATGAGGATGCCAGGACCAAAAGGACTGACAGTACTGACCAACGCGGGGGGTAGGGGGAGAGAGAGAGAGAGAAGCAGCCGAGAGGGTGAGATGTGCCTGCCAGCCTCCCGGCCCCCCCGGCACCCATGTCTGCTATGTACCTAATGCCACCTCTGATGTAGAGAACAATAAAAGCATGTGTAGGGTCAGAGAATAGTCAGGTCTTTCCACCCTCCCACCACTGATGATGGACACCTGCGGTGCTGCGAGCATTCCAGGGTGGGCATGCGCAAGTGGGTGCACCTGAGTTGGGACACAGGCTTAATTGGGCGGTGTCATGAGGACGCCAGGACCGACCGAATGACAGAACCGAGAGAACAGGACGAAGGAGCAGCAGCAGAGATAGTAGAAAGCAGCCGAGAGGGTGAGATGCGCCTGCCAGCCTCCCGGCCCCCCGGCACCCCAGCCTGCCATGTACCTGACCACCTCTACTAATAAAAGTATGAAAAGCCACCGAGGGCTCCAAGACTCCTTTATCACCTGTCTGCTAAGAACCATCCCGAACCTGCCCGGTGCTGCCCTTCCTGCCACTACACCCTACAATTTTCTAAAACCAGCAGGCAGGTCCTCAGCAGAACTGGACCAGCCAGCACCCCAGATTTCCAGTCTCTAGAACTGTGAGAGGTAAATTTCTGATGCTTAAACTGCCCATCTGTAGTGCCAGCAAGCACAGGGCAGCTTCACTATGGATTCAGGCAGACATATAAAGGGGGTCCCAGAGGCCTCGTCTGATTGTTCAGGCTTTAATGCTTTCTCAGGGAGCCAGGCACATCAGGCAGGGAGGCTGGCATGCAGAGGCAGGCTGGGGCCTGGCAGGGGGCGTGGGAGGCACGTAGACAACAGAGCCTCCCAGCATGCTCTTTATCCAGGCTCTCCCTCTGGGCTCTCTCTGCTGTTCTCTCACACATGGTCCTGGGGTCTTGCCTCTTCACAGTCACGCTGCTCATCTACTCACTGTTGCCGCTGCTTTTATCCCCGCCTCTAGGCTCTGGTGTGCACGCCCAGCTCCACGTGTCTAAAATCAGGCACGTGTGCCCCGTGCCCACATTCCTGAGCACCTTCTGTATTGGCACAAGCAAGGCTGCAGTGATGGCCACAGAGGCCGGTGGTGCAACAAACCTGATTAACTCACCTTATGCCATCGGTGGGGAGGCCCAGGCTGACTAAGATGGTCAGTGTCCAGCCAGTGTAGGGAACAAAGCCCACGCCAGGTTTTTCCCAGGGAGTTTAATGTACAGAATTGGATCATAAAGGTGCTGGAATTGGTACGGAAATTACTCTGGGCATAACCAGGCTATGGAAGGAGGAACCAGGCGGTACTCAAGGATTTATAAGACCAGGCACTTTATTTCATATGCCTATGGACCCAGACACGGACCTTTCTCCGGAAGGCTGGGAGCTCCTTTTATAGTCTGCTATCTCTACATTGCTACATGGGTAAAAACCATACAAACCATATGTTTGAAGGCCAGTTCCCAGAGGAAAGGGGGAGTTTTGCAGGGAGGTAATTTTCCAAGGACACAGACATCCTGACCTGTTATCTGCAGCTCTGTTGAGGAGTGCTGAGACTGGGCCATGGATCTGACTTGCTAACTGCGCCTGCACTGGTATGTTAATTGCACTCAGGCTAAACTCTGGCTGGGGTGGCATCTCCAGTCCATTGTCCAGCAATATTTCTCCCACAGAAGAGCTAGAAGATTAACAAGGAAATGGGGTGGGGTTTGGCGCATGCATACACAGCAGGATTGCGTCTCAGGGGTCAGTAAGGCCCACATGCCATTTGACTGGAGCCCCTGAGCCCACACTGGTATTAAAAATAGAAAGGAAAAAAAAGGGGGCCCAAAATGGAGTCCTTCATGGCCAGCCCCCACCCAGACTTCATCCCTAATCTCACTGCAGGGTCATCCTACACCCATCAGCCATCAGTGAGGTCATCTGCTGATAAAGTCCCCTCCCACTCCTGTCCATGAAGGAAGATGCTTTTACCTGAAAAAAATATTTTTCTAATAACCTTGTCACATCCTCTTCTGTCTATAAACCTCCTCCTCTCAGTGAGCTCTGCTGTACCTACTGGATGCTGCCCGATTCACGAATCATGAATAAAACCAATTACATCTGTAAAGTTGTGAATTTTGCTTTATAGCTTCCCCTCCCAACCTAATCATGCAAATGAGCAAATCAAGCTGAAACTTTTCAACAAAATTAAGGACACAGTTTTTATTATTTATAGCAAAAAAGTTTAAAAATAACTGAGCAGCCTAGTGCCTACAAATCACAGAAAAGCACTAACAGCCAATAATCAGATTAGGGCTACTGGCCCACGGTTCCTGCAAACAGAGACATAATTGGATGCTAACCATGTGAAGATGCTCACTTTACTGATGAGGAGAGAAATGGAAAACTAAACTGTACGCGATTATCATTTCCTACATACCTATTTGCTGAAGCTGGTAATGTTACAGGCAACCCTAACATAAAATGGGTTTGCCTGACGGGGTCCTCACCCGCGTGCTCCAACGGCACTTATAATGCCCCAACTGCAGGCACACACAACAAAGGCTATAAAGGGTTTTATTTACAAGGGAAGGAGAAATAGCGTAGTGAATAACACAAGGGGAAGAGAGGGATACAGATCCGTAAATATCCTACCAGTTCCTTGGAGCTGGAACCCAACGGTGCGCTGAGAGCTGGCTCCCAAGGAAAAGAGAGACCCCCAAGGCCCACATGTCAGCTTTTATACTCAGCCCGGCTGCTTAACTCCACTCTCAGGTCCCAGTGATCCGCTCTTCGATAATGACCTTACGGGATTTGTAGTTCTTGGATCTTGTAGGTCTGGAGTGGGGGTCGAAGTCCATAACCTATTTGTGTAATCCATTCAGGAGGGTCTTCCCCACTAACAGTAATTCCGGGGTACCTGGGACAGAGGAGGGGCCAGAGTCCACACCCCTGTATTCCGGTGGGAGTGCAATTGTCCCCACATCTAGGAGGACAAATGGCTGCCCCATCGTGCTCACTGGGCTGCCTCTCGCCTGCGCTTCTCCCTCCTAGTGTTCCCCTCCAGCTGTGCTCAGACCTGCGGAGTCACCAGATCGTGGCTTTTAATGCGGCCAGCAAATGGTGAAGACAATCTCAGGAGCCACTGGTAGGACTGGCTACCGTGAGGTAGGAAAAACAGCAAGGGCGCGCTATAGACACTGAAAAGGAGTTTCTCCAAGATTTTTAAGGGAGAAAAAGGCAAGAGAAACAAGAAGGGACCCACGTAGGAGGAGCCCCGGGAGTCAAACAACCGTGTCCAGTAGGGCTGAGCCCTCTGGGGGCAGAGGACAGAGGCTGCTCCCTGGGTGGGGCGCCGTGAAGACCATTGCTTTGGAAATGAGGACTTGGAGGATCATTTGGAAGGTCAAAGAGAGACATATGCTTAGGCAACACTTAATGGACTTGACCTTGAAGGGGACCAGGGAATGGGAAGGAAGCGAGAAGAAGATTTTTGCACTGGACAGTAGAGGTAAGCATGCAAACTGCATGCTGAAGGTGAGGATGTAAGAGAGCAGGGCATTCTGCAGAGCAGATGGGAGCCTAGAAGGATGGAGTCCAGCAGAAGGGGAGAGGGAACTGAGTCAGAGAGGGCAGGGAGTTCCCCCAAGTCACACAGCTCTTTTCGCTTCTTTCCTTTCATCTGAGGTGAGTACTAGAAAGTTGGGTTTCTTTCTCAGACTCAACATAACCTGCTACTCAACCTGTAGCAGGTGCTTAATTCATGTTTGCTGATGAATGTGCCCCACCTGGGCCCTGAACTGCATGGTCAGAACCTGGTCATGACAGGAGCCCGTGACCTCTCGGTACTCACACCTGTAATCCACAGCACCAAACTGAGTCCCAACCCTCCCTTGACCACTCAGCCCTTGAGTTACTGGCAACCTAAGTTGCCCCACCCCGTCATTCCTCCACCTTCCTCCTATACTGCTTCAGACTTTCTGCCCTCTAAGCCTCCTCCAGCCTAACCCCATGCCCTGTCGGCCCTCCTTCTCTGGGTGCAGACATGAGCCAGGCCTCCCCACCCCTCCAACTTAATCTCCCTGACAGAGGTGTCCTATCAGCCGAACAAGTGCCCTGATATTTTGGGTCTATTTGTAACCCCAGCCCAGCCCTTTACCAACCAGAACTCCTGATTCACTCCAGTGTCCTCAGATCCACTTGCTATCTGGGAGCCTCTCTGCTCACCCCCTCCAGCGCCCCAATGCAGGGGCTCCCCTCCTGACTCCCTTTCCAGGCTGATCTCAGGTCAGCAGCCTGGGTTATCCTAGCCCAGCCTCCCCCTCGCCCTCTGTCTTCCCTTCCCTGCAGACACACTGGTGACTTTACTGTCCCAGGGGAACAATGGCCACACCCATCATGCCTGAGTGAGCAGCCTCTGACCTGCCCTTCTCCTGCTGACTATTTACCCCTCAAATGGCTCCGGGCGGGGTTGGCCTGGTGCTCCCTTCTGAATCCGCTGCAGACAGAGGGAACAGGAAGGTGCCCTCACCCCCTTGACTCATTGCTCCCTCCTCAGTGAGGTTTTCCCAGCCACCCCTCAGCCTGTGACCCTAGCAGGCCCGCCCCTGGGTGTCTTCTCAATAGAAATTCACTTATCTGTTCACCAAAAGACACATCCAAGAAAGCTCCTAGCAGCACCATCCATAATATATTTGGAAAATATTCTAACCTACTTCCTAGTTACACCAACACCTAAATCTCACATAGCGACAAAGAGGGCCATAGCCTTGCCAGAAGAACTGGCCCTGCCTCACCCTTTCCCCTTTTTTCTTCTAGAAAGAAGTGTACTTCCTCATTTACCTGTGTGAACAGGCTGTAAAAATGCTCCTGGAGCTCCCTCCCTGCTTCCGCAGGTCAGAGAGCAGAGCCAGCAGCACAGACTGGGGGCTGTGCAACATCTGTCTGCTGGCAAACCAGCCTTTCAAACTTGATCATGATAAAGAAGTTGTAATAAGGGGGACCCTTGCAGCTATGCAGCTCCTTCTGGAGAAAGGAAACCAGACCCCAGCGTTGCTTCCTCCACACATAGTTGGCGTCAGCACAGTCTTTAGGTCGGGAAACTTAGGGCCAGAAGCTCCCATCAAGGATAATTACTTTTCTACGTCAAGGACTCAAGTTCCGCAACTCTGTAAACTCACACTTGTGGCTGTAGCTCTCATAGGGAAAAACCTCTAGGGTTGCTTCTTGGCTTCAAATCCTCACTTTGATGATCTAATAAACTTTACCCAACTCTCAGGGGATTTTCTTTCAACAGGTCATTGACTAGCTTTATTATTATTTATTTTTTGAGGTAACGTCGGTTTCTATTTTCGATGTGATTTAGGGGTGTGGGATCTCCCCCTTCAGGTGCTGTCACTGCACCAAACCCACCACCAAGGCACCCCTAGGCCTGTGCTCCCTCCCCGGTTTGTTCTCACTCCTCCTCCCTTACATGCAGTAACCTCAGTTCTATAGTCAGATTTCTAGAGTTGTTAGTTTGGCTTTATATGACACATTGGTTTCTCTTTATTTCACCTATATTTCTCAAATACCATTCATTATTTGTCTTTCTCCTTCTGACTTATTTTGCTTAGCATCATCCCCTCCATATCCACTCATGTTGTCACAAATGGCAGGAGCTTATCTTTTTTGAAAGCTGACTAGTATTCCAAGGCATGTAGAGACCACATCTTGACCCACGTCTCTGTGTTTGAGCACTTGGGTTGTTTCCATGTCTTGGCTATTGTAAATAGTGCTTAATGATACAGGAGTGCAAATGTCCCTTTGAACGCATGTCTTTGCATTCTTGGGGTAAATACCTAGAAGTAGAATTGCTTGTTCATGTGCTAGATCCATTTTTAATATCTTGAGAAGGCTTCGTACTGTTTTCCAGAAGGGCTGGACCAGTCTCCATTCCCACCCACAGTGCAGAGGGTGCCTTTCCCCGCAGCCTCGCCAACACTTGCTGTTTCTAGTCTTTTTGATCTGGGCCAGTCTCACATGTGTGAGATGGCGTTTCATTGTAGCTTTGATTTACATGTCCCTGATGATAAGGGATGATGAGCATTTTTTCATGTGCCTATTGGTCATCTAGGTCTTCTCTGGAGAGGTGTCTACTTAGCTCTTCCGCTTACTTTTTGATTGGGTTACTTGTTTGCATTGTTGATGTGTGACTTTGTAGATACTGGATATCAGTCCCTTGTCAGATCTATGGTGTGCACGTATTTTCTTCCATTCAGTGGGGTGTGTTTTCATTTTATTTTTTATATTTTAATGATTTATTTATGTATGCATACAAGAGCTGGGGCATAGGCCAGAGGCGCAGGAGGTGAGAGGATTCACCGGAGACAGAGCAGTGAGCAGAACAGGCAGACTGACTGAAGCACATTGCTGAGGGGAGCAGCGGGCACAGCAGGAGAGGTCTGCTATGCCCTGTGGGTCCCCTCTCTGACCAGGGATTGAACTCGCACTGCTATGCAGGGGATGCTTCACAGTGCGACACTCAACCCGCTGCGCCACCAGGGAGACCCAGTGTATAGTCTTTGCATAAAGTATGTGTGGGGCTTTATTCTAGCTAACACCCAAGAAGCATTAACTGAGGTTAAGGACCCAGATCTGAACCCGCCTGCCTGTGTTCGTATCCCTGCTGCCATTCTTACCCCTGTGTGACCTTGGACAAACTGCTTCACTTCTCTGTGCTTGCCTGCGAAATGGGGGTCTTTGTAGCTCTCTCTGCAAGGGGCTGTTTCTATGGCCCACCAGGCTCACACCTGGAGTGCTAGGGGGTCTGCTGCAGGAAAATGGGGGTACTCATAAAATCAAGAGTTATATGAGTTAAGCAGTTACTGTGTGCCAAGTACTTTCCTTGGATTACCTCCTTCCAGCCTCCCTGCCTCTCCAGAGTAGCCTCTCATACCTCTCCGTGTGGTGCCACCAGAGGAACGGGGTCACAGAGAGGACAAGCAAGCAGGCCAAGGGCCAACAGTGGGTTCTCACGGTGTTTGCCTTCTTTTATTTATTTCCTGTGGGTACTGAGAGATCCTTAGTGCCATATTCCCTTATCCATAAAGGCAGGAAAATACAGGGAAATCTGTGGCTTGCATGTCTTCATTATGCAAGAACTGATTTTCAGAGCCCAGACCTTGTCCTTCCAGATTCACCGGAGTCCTTACTTGACCCACCTGGGGCTGGTTTCTAGAAAACTACTGCAGAGTCTTCTGAGCGCCTGAGCACAAACTTCCAGCTTCATCTTCTTAGTAAAGGAAGTTTCTGGGGCCTAGTTCTGGCAGTTCTACTTAGTAAGGGGCCTCCAGAGCTCAGGCGCTGCAAAACTCACAGATGCATATGATTTGAAATTGAGGCCCCAGTCCTCCCTCTCCCTGCTTGGCAGATTGGACAAGCTGATGCTCAGAGAGGAGAGTAATTTTTCTTAAGGCCACACAGAGGCTACGGCATTGAACCTCCTAACCCACAGGCAGCCCTGCTCCTCTACTCTGTGCCTTTGCTTTCCATGCATCAGAGGTGACACCTGGAGGCACAGCCCTCAGAAGACATACAGGGGTTCTCTATCCTGCCTGCCTTTTTAGAATCCCCTGGAGATACCTGATGGGGGGCCCCACCCCAGGCCATGTAAATCTCTGGGTTTGAGGCCTTTAAGGTCCTCTTAGTGACTCTAAGGTGCAACCAGACTCGACTTAATCATTCTGGCCCCGGGGGTGGGAAATATCCAGGTCAAGGCAACACAGTCAAGACCAGAGTCTCATCCTGATCTTTGCACCCATGATCAGTGGTCTTTCTAATCCAAGACACTGTTTCCCCCTATCCCTACCCTGAACCTGTGAAGACAGCCTCACATCGGGTCCCCTTCCAAGCCGTGCTGAGCCTGGCAGGGAATGCATCACATTAGATCCATTTGGAGCACCATTCAGGCAAATAATGAGCAGGTTGAGAATTCTGTTGTGACCATAGCAGACTTTAGTAATTTCCAGACTTGGGGAGGTTGACATTCCCCCAGATCCAGCTGTTCACTCCCCACACAGTGTCCATCATCTTTACGAGTACAGCCTGCCTGCAGTGCCCTTCCTAGTGCTGCCAAGCAGAAGAGCTAAGTGTGGCTCAGGGAGGACAGGAGACCATGGGGTTACGGGCCTTGTCCAGTTACTGGAAGTTCGGTCTGCACTGAGTTTTGCCAGTGTAGCTCTTCCTCCTGTCTTTTGTCAGCTCTGCCCAGCTCACTTCTGGATGGGCTCCTACTGCCTGCATTTGGTCACCCCATCTCACCTGGCAGCCCCCGGGGTCAGTCCTCTGGGGCCCTGCTCTTTCTGGGCCCCATATCTCTGCTGAGTGGTACTCCTGTGCCCACAGGTCTGTTGGGGTCAAAGACTGAATGTGAAACCTGTCAAGAGCAGGCTTTAGCTCCACAACTCCACCTTTTTACCTGTGCAAGAGGCCTGAATGGCCCAAAGGCTCTTGGAAACCCACCTCTGCAAAGAGAACCCATCCATTAGATCAGCTCATTAGTGGCCAAGCCTGTCAGCTGGGGCTTAAGCATTTTCATTTTTTATTTTAAATGAGGATGTTTATGCAAATTTGTCAGGAAGGTTGAAAAATCCTGACTTGCCCTGGAGCCAAGCTCTGTTTTCTAATTGGAAAAAGAGTAATTGTTCAAGCTCACAACAGATGAGCTTCTCAAAATTGCATGTTTTACAAGAGCTGCGCTTGCAAACATATAATTCCGATGTTGGGAAACCATTGCATCAGGGCCGTTTTGCAAACATGGGAAAGTTCACTTGGGGAACTGGGCGTTGTTTTCCTAGGTTGTGACAGCCGCGGATGCTGGATATTAGGGAGGAGACATGGCCATGTGCCAGCTGATTTCTCACCAGCACAGGGAGGTGGGTCATCTGGGGGTGAGATGTAAAGAAAAAAAGATTGGGAGACCTGGATGCCTCTGCTCCAGGAGGCTGCACAACTTGAGTTCAATCCAGAAATCTTGCTGGAGCTTACGATCCTCGGCTGTAAAACCTAACTGTTGACTTGCGGGGCCCTTAATGACTTGGGTTCCAAGGAAGCTATTTTTCTGCGCCTCCAGCATGGCAGGTGGAGGGATTGATCCAGGTGACTCGGGGAACAGCCTGGCCTAAAAATCCCTGAACTTTTCATTGTCATTGGATGATTCCCCAACGGCAAGAGGCATGGTGGGTCGTTCACTTTCATTATGTCATTCTTCTCAGAGAAGTTAGTAGAATATTCTTCCCTCAAGCGACCACACTTGGTGTAAGCCTCTTCAGTGCCAGCAAGGAAGGATCCAAGGAAATGTCATCTTCTATCAAAGCCAGTCACACTTTTAGGTTATTGTCCAAAATAAAATGATAGCTTGGTGGAGAAGAAAATGCTGGGTGCAGAGCAGGAATGGGGTCACATTTTTCCTCCCCATGAAAAAAAATGAACCTTTGGGACTACTCCTTGGTGAGCAGGATTTGGCCAGAAACTTCTCTGCTGCTTTGGACACAGGTGAGTAGAGAGTCCAGGGCCTGACACCCTGCCAGTTGGAGAATGGCCAGCGGTCCTGGTTCGTCAAAGCCCAGGACATGACAAGAGGGCACAAGCTTCCTTTTTGTTCCCAATAGCCCTTCAAGTTTACCTTGCACCCAGTCTCTCTATAATGCTGGAGTATTTCTCTCAGGACCCCTGAGTTTGTTTGAACTCAGCATTAGCAACTGTGCCTCCAGATCTGTAGCGTTCTGGATCTGCTTATGGGACTCTTCTTCTTTCTGGCTTGTTAAAGGGGGCTGGCCCTCAAAAACAGGGTGTCAGCTGCCAGAGCTGCTCTGGATGCAGGCATGGGGCCTTCTCCGCCACCTGGCTCATGTTCCAGACCAGCTCTTTACTCTGTCCCCACCCCGCTAGTGCCCAGTTTTCAAGGTTGGCTTCCGCCCTGCCTGGACTGGCTAACTGCTGAGGGGAAGTTCTTCTGATCTCCTTGTCCATTTGTTGTTAGATATGTCAGCATGGATCTCATTTTATTTTATTTAATGAGTTTATACTCAGAGGCTGTCCTTTTATCTCAGGCTCAAAATGGAAATGGTGCAAACAATGAAATTTTTGTAAGTTAAGCAAAAAAATCTTTTGTAGAAAATGTCCTTCTATCACCTGTCCCTTCCTCCCTTCTGCCTCTCTTGACACCTCACAGCCTTCACTGTGTTCATTATTATTCACTAGTTCTTTTTTTAAATTTATTTACGCATACAAAGTTGGGGTACAGGCCAGGGTGGGAGGGGTGAGAGGATTCACCAGAGACAGAGTGGGGAGCAGGACAGGCAGATTGACTGAAACACACTGCTGAGGGGAGCAGTGGGTGAGGCAGGAGAGGTCTGCTGCTCCATGTGGGTCCCCTCCCTGGCCAGGGATCAAACTCGAGCTGCTATGCAGCGGATGCTTCACAGTGCAGCGCTTAACCCGCTGCACCACCAGGGAGGCCCATTGTCCGCTAGTTTTTATAAGTCTTACTTTGTCAGATCACCCGCTACGTGACTGTCCTGTATTTGTCTGTCACTCTGACCACCACCTCTGGGACCCCCTTCACGTGCATCAAGGGCAGCACCTCATCTCTCCTACGGCCGAGGAGTCCTGCCTCGTGTGCACAGACAATCCTCTTACTCTGAGTGGACACGGCCTTCCGATGGCATTGGCTCTGTGTGTCCACCTTCTGTGAGTATATCTAAAGCTCCAGGCCAGAATCTCCTACTGCAGCTCTGAGGGCCCCGCGGCCCCAGGGAGTTCAGGCCTGGCAGGGCTGGGCACCTTGACACACGCTCAGAAGTTCTTCTGACCTCCCTTGGCCCTGCACAGACACTCCGGCCTGTGAGGCACCTCAGACCCATCTCTGTTAGACAAACCACTTATTTCTGAAGGGAAACTGAGGAGTCTCAAGATCTAGAATGCATGGAAATGCTGTACAGAATTACTGTATAAAAATGTAGGACCGAGCCAGCAGAAAGATAGAAAAGCCACCAGAGGGTGAAGAGCCAGGAAAACAGCAGTCCAGAGAGGATGGTGGACTGGGTTTGCCTCTGCTGACCCTCTTGGCTGGAGTGCAGGCTGTCACAGGGCCATGAGGTGGATGCAGGTGATAACGTCTGCCACCCACCTGAGGTGGGAGGTCAGGTCAAAGACCCACCCCCAACGAAAGCCCCCACAGAGGACGTGGCATTGCTATTCACCGAGACAGCGAAGCCAGCAGAACCCTCATGGTCTCTTTCCTGCCAAGTGCACAGCCAACCCTCTCGTCCCCTGGGGATGTACAGCTCTGTCTGGAGACGCCATTGACGACCCAGGTTGGAGGCATCTAGTGAGCGGAGGCAGCAGTGTTGCTAAATAGCCTACAACACACGGGGTGCCCCCAAAGAGTGGCTAGCCACAGTAGTAGCACCACTTTGAGAACACACACTGTGTGCACCTGTGTCCCCACAGGCCATGGCTCTCCCAGGTCCCACCACTGCCTGGGTGGTCACAGGCACCTTCTACCATCTGCTCTCTTCTACTTTGGCCTCCTTCCAGCTGGTTCCCACCTAACATCCAGAAACCTGTCCCGGAAGCCTCAGATCATGGCTGAGGGGGCAGCGAGCTGGGAGCTCACTCATGGAGACTGGACCCAGAAGACGTGGCCTGGAGACACCAGGGCACACCATGCAGCAGCAAGGGCAGAGGGAAGGCTGCCCTCTGCTACAAAATGGAAGGAACTGGAAGCAATCATGTGAAGAGAGAGTAGCCAGAAAGGTAAAGACAAATATTGATGGTTTCACCTTACAGGTAATGGTAGGAAATGAAGTGCATGAGCTGAGCAAGCAAAGTAAAACTAGAGAACTGAGAATGGACTGAGGTGAGGAGGATGGGGTGGGAGGAAGGGTGAAGGGCTTACAAGGAGGGCGGTGGGTATTTTGGTTTTGTTTGTTTAATAAGCCATCAGAGCATGTCTTCCCTAACTTCCAACTTCCCAGGGGTTTAGCCCCTTCCCTGCCGTCCTGGTTCCTGATGGTGCTGCCACCCCTCACCTTTTTCTCTCTCTCTCCCCTCTGTGGCCGCCCCTTCCTCCCATGGGATTCTGCCTGCTCCCCCTCCAAGTTGCTAGAGGGCGGTGTGGTTAGGGGCGGGCTTGGGCCCCTGTGATTTTATGACTCAGCCTGTGTTCACTTCTCTGCCTGGGGCTGGAGGTGTGAGGCTTGTTGTAGTCAAAGCAACTACAAAACTCCTACTATCAGTGGCTTTCAACATCTGGGATCTGGCGTGGGCCCTCCTCTAATTTCTGACTCTTGAGTAGCAGCTGACAGCTTGCCCCCTCTCTCAAGTTGAGGTGGAGTGGGACCCAGGACCCTGGAATTCCTCTCTGCCTCTTCATCTAAACTTTGGCCTAAAGTGTGCAATCCTGGCAGGGCACTTGAAGTCCCCTGCCTTCTGAGGCTCACCCACCACAGCCTCCTCGTTAGCTCAGGCCGTGCCCTCTGCCTGGAACGACTGAACCAGGTACTTGGAAGGGGGCGCAGGTAAGGGTGCATAGCTGCCTTGTGCCCAGCACAGGGAGGCTCTTCCTGTGCCTTTTTTGGAATGCATTCATCCTGCCAGACTTCCAGGCAGCTTTGTGGGTGCCCTTCACCCAGACAAATAAACCGAGTCACAGCGATTGAGGTAACTGGCAAGGAGTACAGGGGAACAGGATCCACACCGAGACCTCAGGCCCCACTGAGCCCAGAGTTCCTAGATAACCCTGCCCTCAACTGAGACCTGAGATGAGGGCTTAGACCAAGAGAAGGCTTGGAAGAGACCACTCAGGCCAGGGGGAGTGTTGCTGAGAGGCCCTCAAAGGCCCCACCCTCTAACCTTGTCTAGTCCAAGTGCAAGTTCAGACGCTGTCTTTATGAAGCTTTTTAACTGAAAATGAAGCTCCTGTAAATCTAAAGGAAACACTCAAGGACACCTCCCTCAGCAAATGCTTAGAGGGCCTGCTGTGCCCTGGCCCTGAGGGGCACACTCCAGGGTAGAGGGGGTCTTGTGTGAAGACAAATATGGCCCCCAGCACAGGAGTTCGAGTAGAGGTAGGAAGAGGAGGCAGGTTCACAAAAGGCCAATTCAGACTGTTCTCCAAGCGTTTGAGTTTGGCTAGTTTGGCTGAGAAACCCGAGGTTAGATTGTGATTCCCTATGACTTGTGGGGGCATAAGTTATCTCAGAGATGCCAATTATGCTATTTTGTGATCTAAGTTATATGTGAAGGGGTGTGGCCTGAAGGGGTGTGCTGAGGGAAAAAAAAAAACTCTGTGTGTGTGTGTAAGGGACCACTGGAAGCTGTTCTCTCCTTATGCCCCCTAGGTGGCCTCAATTTCTGACTGAGAAACTTCTGCCACCTGCTGAATCTGAAGTGCCCCTGAGGTGGACAGAGTCTGCTGAGGAGACCTTTCTACACTGTGAGGAAATCTGCACTGGCCTGAGGTGGTTGACAGGCCTGCTGGCCCCCAGCCTCAAATTTTCCACAGCTCTAGGCAACCAGCAATCTGAACTCTAAGAAACCTGTCTCAGGAAAGAGGGTGAGTCTGAGGAAAATCAGCACAGGGAGGGAACACTTCCTCTCCAGAGATGAGGGAAATTCTTGGGGAAGTGATATTCACAGGGTTCAATGAGAAGTGGGTTTGATATCAGGGAAGAGGCAACTTGCCAGGCTCTGTGCTAAGTGCTGGCATCTTCATTGCTTTTGAAGACAAGAGGCTGAAAGGGAGCTGAGGAAGGCCTTGGCTGACTCTTCACCTCACCTTTCCAGAATCTCCTTGCTCTCACCCTGGGTGGAGGCCTATTGGTGGTTCAGAGTTAATAAGGTCACTGAGGACTTACCAGCTCAGGAAAAAAGAACTTGAGTAATAAGGACAAGTCTGGTTCAACCACTTACCAGCTGGGAGACCTCGGGCAAGTTATTCAAGAGCTCTCTGACCCTGAGCTTCCTTTTTGTGAAATAGGGTTACCTACCTTGCAGGGAAGCTGCAGGAACCAAACCAGACTATAAAAGTGAAACACCTTCCCAGGCTCCAGAGTCACCAAGGAAATGTAAATGAAAGTCACCCTGAGAACCTTTCACACACCCATTAGGATGTGGGGTTGAAACTAAAAAGGCCAATCATATCAAGTGCTGATAAGGACTCAGAACACTGGAAATCTCACACACTGCTGGCAGGAAATGGCGCTGCCATTTTGGAAAACAGGCGGTTTCTTAAAAAGTTAACACATCACCTAAACATCACCATTCCAAAAAAGAGTATATGCTGCTTCACTCTATTTATTTACAATTCTAGAAAAGTCAAACTGATCTGTAGTGACAGAAGGCAGATTGGTAACTGCCTGGAGATGGGGGTGAGGAGGGGAGAGCAGGAAGGATGAGGAGGTGAGCGTGGGCATACACATATGTCATCAGATTGTGCACTAAATACATGCAGCTCACTGAATGTCAGTGATGCCTCAGGCAACTCCATATAAATTTCTTGGAGGCCATAAAGAGCAGATTTTACATTAAAAATAAAAACGAGGAAAAGTAGAGCAGCTGGTGCAGAGTTTGATTAATAGATGCTGGTTGGTTGACACACTTCCTGGTTCCTCATGACATCTGTTCATTCTTTCATTCCCTGTAAGGAAGTGGAGTTGAGAGAGGAGCTGAGTCAGGGGGACAAGTTCCCACCCCTGCCTGCAGGGCTGGGAACCTCGACAAACCACTCCAGATCATATCACCTGTGCTGGGGACACAGGACACCAGTGTGGAGAGATCCCCTAGGAGGAGTGGAACAGTAAAAGGGAGGGGGTGTCTTCTGCCTGGGAGAGGGAAGAAAATTGTCTTCGAGGTGACCCTGAAGGATGAGCAGGTCACCAGGCTGGAAAAAGGAAAAAGGATAATAGAAGACAAAGCAAAATCCATGTCTGCCCTCATGGGAGGGCATGAATGTGACCTCTTCTCAATGTCATGGTTCTTTCAGGCCCAGGCACAGATGGCCTGCCATGTGGAATCTGAGGTTCCCCCTCTGGGTCACTCAGGGCTGGATCTGGGCTGGTGGGTGGGAGGCCTGCGGGGCCCTAGCCTCCATGTGCAGGAGATGGCTCAGGAGAGGAACACTCAGTGCAGGAGGCTGATCCAAGACCCCAGGGAGCAGGGCAGCCACCAGCAGAGGGAGGTGCCTAGAAGCAGGGCTGAGGGACAGAAGCTTAAGTATTGGCTTCCTGGGGCTGCCCTAACAAAACACTGCAAACTTGGTGGCTTAAAGAAACAGACATTTATTCTTTCACTATTTTGGAGACAAAGAGTCTTAAGTCACGGTGTCAGCAGGACTCTGCTCCCTCTAACTCTCCAGGAAGAATCCATCCTCACCTCTTCCAACTTCTGAGCACTTGTGGCATTCCTTGGCTCCATCAGTGCCCTCTGCCTCTGACCTCACATGGCCTCTTTCTGTGTCTCTGGTCTTGCATCTCTCTCTCCTTTCTCTGAGAACACTGGACCCATCCTTGCATCCCAGGAAGCTGTGGGACAAAGGCCAGGGTCAAGATAGAGCTCCCTGGTTCACACACTGGTGACTGGCAAGGCCATTCCCTACCAGGCCTGGCCTTGGCAAGAGGGGTGAGGCCTGGGTGCAGGGGAATGAAGGGGAGAAGCAGGGGACCCTAACATATTTGGACTAAGAACCTCAACCCTTCCCCCCCAAGGAACACCCAGACCTGGGAGCTTGCTCATGTTCAGCTTCTGATACAAGTCTGTTGGAGCCGGGATGGAAGTTGAGGAGGCTTCACTGTTCATAGACCTAAAAAATATTTGACAAAAGAGGAAGAAAATGCTCAGATGAGGAACCTGTGACAGAACAGGTATGCTCTCTGTGTTACCCAAGTCCTTCTGTTAGGGGGACAGACCCTCCTAAATGAATTACACAAATAGGTTATGGACTTCGAACCCCATTCCAAACCTACAAAATCCAAGAACTACAAATCCCATAAGGTCATTTTCAAAGAGCAGATCACTGGGACCTGAGGGTGAAGTTAAGCAACCAGGCTGAGTATAAATGCAGACACGTGGGCCTTGGGGGGGGGGGGTCGCTTTTTCCTGGGGAGCTAGCTCTCAGCGCACCATTAGGTTCCAACTCCAAAAAACTAGTAAAATATTTACAAATTGGTAGCCCTCTCTTCCCCTTGTGTTATTCACTACGCTATTTTCCCTTCCCTTATAAATAAAACCCTTTATTAACCTTTGTTATGTGTGCCTGCAGTTGGGGCATTATAAGTGCCGTTCAAGCACGCGGGTGAGGACCTAGACAAGCAAACCCATTTTATATTAAGGTTGCCCTGTAACACTTCGTAATCTCACCATCCACTTCCCAGTCTAGTCCTCACTGTCCCGTCATGTGCTTCCTATAAAACAGACCTATGCACGGCCTCCCACACAGGCCTTTCTCAGCTACACACATAGGACCATTCTTTCCAGAAACTTCAAATATCCCTAGTCACTGAAATCTATGCTGCCCTCAAGGCCTGCCTCACATGCTTCTTCCTCCAGGGAGCCTTCCTTGATAACCTCAACCAGAAGTTTTCATGCTTGTCTGCCATCCACAACATCTGTGCCTGGGGTGTCAGGAGGTATGTTTGGGTCCTGGGGGCAGGGATAGTGCTATATGTTCTGGGTGTGAGTCTTAAGTCAGGTCTGTGTGGACCAAGCCCAGCTCCATTCCTTCCTAGTTTGGGAGACTTAGACAAATTTCTTGTCTGTCTGGGCTTCAGTTCCCCCTTTGTGAAATGGCGATATAAGTAGGGGTACCTCACAGGGCAAGGCCCAGGAAACTTTCCCTTTCCAGGTGTAACAGGGTGGTCCCAGGAAAAGGGGAAGTTCCCAAAATCCTGGTTCCGCCCTAAGTGGGTGGAGCTGAGGATAAGAAGATTTCTGCAGAGGAGAG
>JAGFMF010011799.1:7691607-7703097 GCA_019455555.1 Galemys pyrenaicus | reverse complement strand
CACAGGGGACTGAGGTGATGGTGCACTGGTGAGATGGTGATGGGGAATACATGGGGATTACAATTGATGTCAAATATATATAAATAAAAAAATGTTAATTAAAAAAATGTTTGGTTTGGTCTCCTCCTCCCCAAACTTTTCCTCACACCAGTTAGAGAGATTAGGAAGCATTTCTCAGTGGGGACTGGGGGAGGTGGACACATCTTCTCTGTCCTCTGAGCAGCACTGGTTAGTAAGCCCTGAAGGGTGAGGCTGGGAGCAGAATCAGAGCACGCCCCAGGGAAGCCTGAGGGGTCTGTCCCAGGCCAGGACTGTCAGAACAGCAGGGGGTCGATCCTTCAGCAGGGACAGAGCTCCCACTGAGGCTCAGCAGTTCCCTGTGGTGCAGGACAGCCTGGGCCTGAGGCCAGGCCCTCCTAGTCCACCTCCAGTGAGCTCTGTCTCAGAGATGGCTAGCCTTCCAGGCCCTCCTCTCCCTCTGTCCCCACCACAATTTCCCAGGCTGCACTCTCACCCCACCCCTGTAACAGGCCCTAACTCAGCTCTTTCCCCAGGCCTGTCCTCCACCTCCCACTCATTTCCCAGCCTCCCCAGAGAAAGTCTTTTCAAAGATACTTTAGTTAAGTGTCTTGCTGCTTAAAACTCAACAGCAACCCATTATCCTCAGCAAAAAAAAGCTTCTATTCTTCAGCCTAGTATTTGAGAATAATAACATTATAGCAGGCACCAAACTCAGTGCTCTCCTATATACTGACAGACATTAGCTTCTCAGTCCCTGCAGCCACCTCCTTGAAGAAGGTCTCACTGAGACTTTCAGGAAGGTTGGTATTTCATCAAGGCACAGTGAATTGGGAATTCATTTGCCCATACCTAAAGCTAATCGGGTTTGGGCCAAGTTCAAACTCAGATAGTCTGGCATCTCAGCTCACCCTTGTGCAAGTCAAGCGTGATCCCAGAGCAGTGGCGGCAGCAAGGTGGGGTCTTATCAGAAATGCAGGCACTCAGGCCCTACCCCAGGCCCTTGGGGACTGGAGACACAGCCCAACTAGAGCCCTCCGGCCATCTCTTGGGTAGGTGTAAGGACGCAGCTGTAGCCTTGCGGGGAGCCCATGTGCCCTACTCCCCCACCTGACTCCACCCCAAGGCTCCCCTCCCGACTCCAGCACTCAGACACCTCTATCCCACATTGGCCAGAAGCTGAGCTTGCCTGCGCCAGCAGGAAACGCTGATCCTGGACTCAAGTGCTGTCACTCACCAGGATGGAGAGCTCGATGGCTCTGTCTTTGTTCTTTCCCTTCTGACACTCCCTTGATACGTGGCCCTGTTGGCAGCTGGGACAGGAGGCCCCACGCCCACGGACGGCCGGTGCCCTTTGCACCACAGTGCCCACAAGGGCTTGGCGAACAGCACAGAGGCCCCAGCCTGGCCCAGGAGCTAGTCGGCAGATGTCTGCTGGGGGCAGGTGGGAGCGAGCACAGGCTTCTGGGTCAGGCTGGTGGACTGGTCCTGCCTCTGCTGTACCTGCCACAGGTGGCTGCTGTACCTTCGGCTCCTCCTCACCAGCGGCCATGTAAAGCCTACAGGGCTCGATGAGGGGGACAGAAATGCTGAGTCAAGGGAACTAATTATCCAGCTTATCACCTATCAGCGGAATTCTGGATGGACTAGAAAGTCTAGGTGACAGGGAAACTGAGGCCCAGAGGCACCGTGTCCTATGCAGGGTCACGCAGCCAGCTGTTACAGAACCAAGGTGCATGTCACTTCTCCAGACACCTGTCCACACCTCCTTTCTCCTAATGGCCTGTCCAGGGCCCTCTGTGTGGCTCTTGCTCTCTGGGCAGGGAAATGGAATCAGGGGTGGTTGGTGTCTCAGGAGAAAGTGACATGGGTTCCAAAAGGCAAAGTCCGGTTTGGATGATTGTGGTCTTGGGAAGAGCACAGCAAAGGTGGCGAGTGGGTCTCCCTCAGCCACGGTGGGTCCTGAGCTTCCTGGGAGAATGGCCAGAGCCGGGGTCATCCTATGTGGAGACGCACAAACAGACGAACCCAGAGAGGCCCATGCAGGACACACGCACCACATGAGCAGGCACTGCTGGTGGCCCCCAGACCTCTGGGGCAGAGTAGAATGAAGTGTGGGTGCTTGCAGCACCTGGGCCTAAGTGCACACACACATCTGTGCACACACCCCCCAGCCCCCCACACACACTTGCACACCCACACACACTCACTCTGGCCTGTGAGGGGGCAGGCGCATGTGTGGGCATAGGGTTCTGGCCTGAGCAGGTGTGTGGGTGTCTCCCCACCCAGACAGGGGGCCCAGAGCAGGGCTGGTTGAGCTGAGCACAGTGGTCCTGTGCGGGGGAGGAGAGTTGCCATGGAGACCAGAGTGGAGCTGCAGGTTGGGAGGCAGGATGTGTGGGCGGCAGACACACCACCAATCCAGGGACCACGAAGGGAGGGGTGGAGGGAGGGGTGGAGGGAGGGCAAGCCATGGGGGCTCCCGGCTGGCAGGCAGGCTCCTGGGGTGAGGTGGGGTTCGAGGCTGGCAGGACCAGCAGCCTGGGAGGTGAGGTGATGAGCATGTCGCAGGTCCTGGCTGACTCACCAAGCCAGGCTCTGGGACCTCTGCTTCCCCATCAGTGGAGAGTGTCTCCCTGTTTCTGTAGGTGGGGTCCAGCCTGGCAGGATGGTAGGCAGAGGTCTCCCGTCAGAGGGACCAGGGCTCACACCCTCCCTGCCCCTCCTCAGCTGGGTGTTCTTGGGAAAACCAGTGGACCGGCCTGAGCTTTTCCAAGAAAATAAATGCTTACCCACTTAGTTCCCTGCCCTCTCTGCCTCCACTACCCAGAGGCTCTGTGGGACCCTGAGGTGTGGGCCTGAAGTCTGAGCTTTGCCCTCTTCCAGCCCAGGGCCTCCCCTCAGCAGCCTGGGGATGGGGGAGGGAAGGTCTGAGCTGGGGTGACAGGGGGAGAGTAAAGCCAGCTGGGCAGGGGTCAGGAGCCCGGGGCCAGAGTTTCCCATCTGAGGAAGATGATGGGGCTTGACTCCTGGGGCTCGCAGAGCGGGTAGTGCTCCTTCATCACCAGTGAGGGTGTGAGGTGAAGCTGCACTGCCCTGGGAGCCTCCTCTGGAGAGGGTCAGCTCGGGGCTCAGAGGCACAGGGGATGATGGGAGGGTGCGGGAGCAGGGGCAGTGCTAGCTGGACCAACTGGCACCTAGTGGGGTTTCTGTGCAAGTGTATTTGCTCAGGCAGAAAAAAGTCTGTTGCCATGGCAACTCAGTCTTCCCTACCCAAGCTAAGTACCTCTGTGGGAAAACAATCTCGGAGATGCCAAGGATGGGTAAACTTAGGGGGTTTTCCCGGGTCAGGCCCAGGGGCAACCAACACCCTCCCCTCAGGGCAAGAGAACCATGTTCACTCACTCACCCCCACTGGGCTACAGCAGGCTCTGTGCTGGGCAACCGGGGTGTGGAAATTCCTCTGACACTGGCTGTCCCTGAACTCAAGGAGCTTATGATCTAGGGCTAAGAAGGGCAGGAAGATAACATGCCAATTTAGAGGGTAAGTGTTCCCCAGGAAGTGGGAGAGAGAATGCCCTGTAAGCACAGAGGGCGGTAGGAAGGCTTCCTGGAGGAAGTGACATTTATGCTGGCCTGTACCACACTCACTCCAGACAGGGGGAACAATAAGCACCAAGGCAGGGGGAGGATAAGTTGGGTACAAGGCAGTCATGGGGCTGGGGGGAGATGGCGCCCAGCAGTAGGGAGGTGCGGCCATATCTGGGGGCCTGGGGGTCCCCCGATCTGGAGCTCCGCCTGTGCTTGAGTCCCAGTTGTGCTGCTTCCCAGCTGGGAGACCCTGGGCAAGGCACTTTGCTCATCAGTGCCTAATATCCTCATCTGTGAAATGGGGACCAGAGTATGACCCCTCTTAGGGGACACGGAAATCAGTCTGGGTGGATCCCCATGCAGGCTGGGTGGGAGTAACCCTATAATAATAACATCTGGCCCTTTCCCACACCAGCTTCTCAGGTGGCTTCAGCAGGAGGGCGAGGGCACTTGATCTTAAAGGCGCAGGATTCAAGCTAGAGTGGCAAACGGAGGCCCAAGGGCCGGGAGCCCCCCTCTGCCCCAGCTGGCTCCTCCTGCAAGGTTCCTCGAGCACCTAGAAGCCCTTGGTGCCCAAGCACCCAACCCCTGCCTGGTCTCCGAGCTCCAGAGAGGGCCCCTGTGTGGCCGGACACACAGGGGAGTGTGTGCTGGGGGTGACGTTCCCCTGTGAAGCGTGGCTTCCTGTCTGACCTGAATAAATCATTGATTTCTGGATTTGAATAATTTAAAAGCCTCCATTTCATTCCTGTATCATCGAAAATAGAAACTTTCTTCTTTCTCATTCCAGATTTCCTTTTAAAGTCGCAAGTGGGAGCAAGGGCCTCTGAAGGGTTTGGAGTGGTGGCTCCCCCATCCCCAAACAGAGACTGAGAGCCCCAAGTCTCTGGCTGGAGAAGTGTCTGGAAACCTCGTGTGCACCCCTCCTCTCTGAGCTGCACTCAGCCCCACCGTGCTGTGGGGGCTGATGGGGGGCCCCCAGCCCCCCAGACATGGCCGCACCTCCCTACTGCTGGGCGCCATCTCCCCCCAGCCCCATGACTGCCTTGTACCCAACTTATCCTCCCCCTGCCTTGGTGCTTATTGTTCCCCCTGTCTGGAGTGAGTGTGGTACAGGCCAGCATAAATGTCACTTCCTCCAGGAAGCCTTCCTACCGCCCTCTGTGCTTACAGGGCATTCTCTCTCCCACTTCCTGGGGAACACTTACCCTCTAAATTGGCATGAGGGACCTGCTATGAGGGCACAGAAGGCACTGAGCTGCTCCCTTGGGTGCAGTGCAGAGCTGGGTGACACTCAGCGCCCCACTCCCTCCATGTCTACTGGCCTCCCTCTCCTCCTGGGCAGTGGGCTTGACGCCCTCCCTCTCAGAGAGTGGCCAGTCCCTCATGGTCCTCTCTCTGTGCCCAGACCTGACACACAGCAGGCCCATAGCCTAAGGCAATGTCCATCCAACACCCCAAAATTCCAGAACAAATGCTCTTAGTGGCCATTCGCCAGGGCAGCGTGCTGCTCACCTGTCTCTACCCACGAAGCTGCCATGAAGGCTACCCACTCAGCCTCTAGAGGCTGCTTTCCTTTTGGAAAGTCCTGAAAGCAAGAGGTCACCCCCAAACTAAAATATTCCCAGGCCCAGCCCCTTATATGTTTGGCAACTCTGGGTTTAAAAAAAGTCTGTCCTGAAAATGAGGTCAGGTGAGCGAGTGGGGAGTTGTCCCTGGGACAGATGGTGTGTGGTTCCAACAGCAGGGCAATTTTATGAGAAACCTCAGGGTATCAGCCCAACTGCAGACAGGGATTAGCTAAGCGGGAGAGGAAATCAACTCCAAGTGTTTAGGGGTACTCTGTTCAGGGGTGGCAGATAGGAGAGCTCTGAGATGGACACCCCATTGGAGACCCTGAACATCGTGCCCTGTCGTCCTTCTGACTGGACCTCAGCCTATGACCACAGAGGCCTGAGCTGGGATTCCAGCTCAGGCCCCACCATTGACCAACTCAACACCTTTGTGCCAATGAAGTTCTTGCTCTCAAACCTCAGCTTGCTCATCTGAGGAAATGGACACAGACATTCCTGCCCAGACTCTTACACGGGGGTCTCGGGGTGGTGAAAACAGGAATCCAACAGGAGAAGAGGCCTCAGGAGGCTATGGATGCCGCATGGTGACAGAGTCCTCAGATACCCTTTCAGTCATTGATGGGGACTCTGAGGCCCAGAAGGGAGATGCCCTGACCAGATCTCACAGCAAGTGGGGCAGAGAAGTAGGGGTTCCCATGGCAGCCATCTGCCCAGGCCTGGCAGAGCTGCCCCTTCTTCTGGCTGAGAGGCCACCTTGTGCACAGGTCCCCTGAGCTCATGGCCTGGCAGGAAGACACCAGGGGGCCCACCTTGCTGTCAGTTACTTTGACAAGGAGAAGCCAGAGTCCACACGAGAAACACAACAGCAGGAGTAGAGGATGCTTCCAGCTGCCCCCGATGCTGGACAGGGCTTTGGCTGGATCTGGCCAGGCCTCCCTCCTCAGCCCAGGGCCCTGCCACAACAACCTATCCCCCAACTTGATCAAAGATGTCCTCTCAGCTACCCACCCTCTGCCTGGGGAAGTCCCACCCGCCCTCTTCACCCCAGACCCCGCTCCAGGAGCCTGGCTGGAGCAAGTCAGGGTGGAAACCAGGCCAAGGCATCTCCTTCTGATCCTGACCCTGGGTACTTCAGAGCCTCCAGCTTCTGTTGATGGTTCCTTCAGCTGCACCCAACCCCCAACAGCCCTCATCAGCCCCGCTGCGGCCCTTCTCACCCAAATCCTCAGGCCACCTTTCTTGCCTTCACATCCTGGAGGCCAACAGCCAACTCTGGTGGTGACCAATGTCAATAGTGCCCAGTGGCTGAAGAAAGGAGCACCCCCACCAGGTGCAGCCTCTAGAGGGCTCCAGGGTGACGCAGGCCAGGAACCCTGCCCAGACAGAGGGGATGGAGGGCAGTGCAGGGACACAGGACTCACCTGAGTTATCTCCACCATCTCCTGGATCTTCCCCACCTGCGTTGACCCATCGCAGCCACCTCAGAGGGAGGTGAGGGCCCCACCCGCTCATAGGTCAGACTTGAACAAGAAAAGACAAAAACCCAACCCAGCAGCCCCTCCATTCCTAGTTGAAGTCAGGGGCTGGGGCTTGGCCAAACTCAAGTAGGTTGACTCAGCACAGCATGAACCAGAATTCAAATGTGCTGAGTGACAGCTTCTATGACTCAGCAGGTCACAGCCGAAACCTAGGCAGTAACAGGATCATGGGCTTGAGAACCCTCAGAACCTAGTAATTGGAGGCTGGGGCTCAGTGAGCCCCTCACATGTCCATGGAGGGTGCATCTGTTCCTGTCTCCCCCCAAAAATGTCCAAATCCTGGCCATTGTCCCGAGGTCTGAAGGACCCTCCTCCACAGCGCCTGCCACCTAGCAGCCTGGGCCTTCCCACAGAGAGCCTCTGGGCCCACCCCTCCTGCCCAGAAACCTCTACAGGCCCCATCTTGTCAAGAGAAATGACTCCGTAGTTACTGCTTGGAAGAATTCATAGGAATGTGCACCAACGACCCTGCTCGAGCAATGGCCTTCCTTTCGTGTCCCTTCTGACGGGGATGGGGCCCTGGACCATGAGGTGGTTCTTCTATGAACCCTCTTGGGCCCAGCCCCCCAGACCTCGTCTGCAGGGTGGTGGCTCTGGGCCCACCTTGGAGCCTGGGTCTTTGTGGCCCCAAAGGCTGCTAAGCAACACAGACAGTATTTTAGTTCTTTTTCTTCCACTTCTTTGTCCACCTGCATTTAGCTTTTGCCACTTCTTTGGGGCTTCCTTTTCCAAAGGAGAGCTCTCATGTATATGTCAAAATATGGAGATTTTTTTTTATGTCCTGCTAATCTCTTTGGGTCAATTTAATTCTCAGACCCAAACAGAGATCAAGCTAGTTCCCCCTTTGGGGCCCTGCTGGTGACAGGGGTACATGTGGCCAGGAGGGACCTCAGGATAGGCTGGGCAGCAGCCCCACCGCGCCAGCTCGAGCACAGATGTGATGGGGCCAAGCAGAGTTGGACAGGCAGAGATGTGGGCTGTGGCCAGCAGAGCCAGTTCCTTGGTCCTACTTGGCCCCTTGCCAGGATCCAGTGGCCATTAGCATCCCCCACCCCTGCCCCGGGGTGGGCTATTTGGACACCAGGGCAGGGAGTGTGGGAGGTAGGAGGAAGGGCTTCCGCTTCCGCAGGAAGACACACATACCCCAGGAACAGGCCGGTGCCCGTCTCGGGCGGGGGTGGGGGGTATGACGTCACTGTAGGGGAACCAGCCTGGCAGGAGCACCAGCGGACTCCAGCCAAGTTCAAGTCCTGCCTCACCAATGAATTACACAGACCTTGGGCAAGTCAGGCGTCCACGTGGGGCTTTGATCTCCTCATCTGTGAAGTGAGGTGTGGTGGGTTTCCCTCCTGGACCCTTTTAAGTCTCAGTCTCATACTGCTATTAAGGTAAGCAACTTCTTCAAATGCTGACATTCTCCCCCATTAAGTCCTTATAGAATATAAAAAAAGAAAATTAGGCAGCCCGGAAATCCTGTTTTTCAAGGCAAATTTCCTCTGGGTTATAAATAAGCAGGTCTGAGTGGACAGGAGCCCCTCCCACGGGGTCTGGGGGACCCACACTCTTTTGCACACACATTTCTGGCTGTAAAGGAAATGAGGCACGGGGAGGCAGTATCCTCGTTGACAACTGTTGCCAAGGTAACATCCGGTCAGGCTGCCAACAGGTAGGAAGAGGGGACTCTTCTTACGCACCTTGGAAATCACCAGGAAGCTGCATAGATTTTCTTAGAATCACATGTGGGAGCTGACACACGTGAGCTCCGGCAACTCAGCTCACTGAGAAGGAGCTCAGTTCTCAGTCACAGCTGAACTGGGAACGAGCCACTGGTTCTCACTCACATCTGCACCACCATGGACTTTGCTGCAGAATCTGGACTGTCCCTTCCTCCTGGGTTCCCCACCTACAACTTGAGAATTTAGATGAGACAAGTGGAAAGCACTCAGGATTTCAGGGCACCCTCAGGAGTCCATGGGCACAAGCTGACTTTGATCCATTTTCCCCAATGGGAAAAATCATTTATTTTTACTGCGTAAGATTTTAAAGCATTTAAGCTGCAAAGGGCATCCTATATGGAATAAAGAAGGTTAGGAGGAAACAAAAAATCAGAAATAAATGGGGTTAAATGTTAGCTCCCCTAAGTTAATCTATGACTTTACAGCTGGGCTAATCAAATCACTAACAGGTTTAACTAGGGGTGTTGTTTTGCAGGGGTCTTTTTGGGGGGGGGGTGTTGTTAGGTTGTCTTTTAAACCAATCAAAATCTGTTGAGGTACTTTTACTATAGAAATGGTCTTTATTGGGCCTCCCTGGTGGCACAAGGGATTGAGCGCCACACTGTGGGGCTTCTGCGGCCACTGCAGTGTGAGCTCCATTCCTGGCCAGGGAGGGGGCCCATATGGTGCAGCAGAACTCTCCTGCCTCTCCCTCTGCTCCCCTCAGCAGTATATTTCAGTCAATCTGCCTGTTCTGCTCCCCACTCTGTCTCTGGTGAATCCTCTCACCCCTCCCACCCTGGCCTGTACCCCAGCTCTTGTATGCATAAGTAAATTTTTTAAAAGCGTAAAAAAAAAAAGAAATAGTCATTATTGTATCAGGCTCCATCTGGACATGTCAATGCTCCCTGAGAGTTTAAGTAATAGTGAATCTTCTGTTTTAATCAAAATAGAATGCTTATCCTATCCAATTCTAGATGAACTGATGATAATAAGTTGCAATGAAGTGGAAATAGTATTTTCACAATAATTATGTGTCTTTGAAGAACACTAATACAGGAAACACAATCTATCAAACTTTAATAAGAACAAGTGCAGCATCAATTAAATAACAATAATGAACTAAAAGTATTCATCAAAATTATTTTTTAAGCAAGAAGACAGATAAACATCCTGCTGTGAACTCTGAATTATTCTCCAAGGGGCCCTGGGTTCGTCCCCTGCGGAAGTGCCCAAGGATGTTAGGGTCTCCTTGCCCCCAGCTTCAGCCCATGGTTGCCATGGACACATGGCACAAAGAGGGCCCACGTGCCCCATGTGGCATAAAGAGGCAGACAGAACACCTCTTCCCTGGGGGGGCCCAGCCGGCCTTCTAGAACAACAGAAAGGCAAGTCCCAAACCTTCACTCCACAGAGGGGTGCTGGGTCCATCACACAGACAGGGCCCCCCACCACGCAGTGACATCCCCTGGCCCAAAGTGACGCTCATCCACAGCACATTCTGACACCTCCCAGGACACTGGCACTGGCTCCACGGGAGCCTCGAGCTGGAACAAGAGGCCGAGGGAAGCAGCCGATGAGACGGGCTCTCGGGGTCAGGCTGAGGGTGGGGACCCGCCTCGCTTTTTTTTTTTTTTTTTTAATATTTCTTCCTTTATGCCTACAAGAGCTGGGGTACAGGCCAGAGTTGTGGGAGGTGAGAGGATTCACCAGAGACAGAGTGGGGAGCAGGACAGACAGATTGACTGACATACACTGCTGAGGGGAGCAGAGGGAGAGGCAGGAGAGGTCTGCTGCGCCATGTGGGTCCCCTCCCTGGCCGGGGATCGAACTCGCACCTCTGTGCAGCGTGGATGCTTCACAGTGCGGCGCTCAACTCGCTGCGCCACCTGGGAGGCCCTCCTCCTCGCTTTTCATAAGGCCACACAGAATCAGACAAAGATGGACTCGGGACACCAAGACAGCTGATTTGCAGAAACTCGTCAAAAAACTCTGTCACCTTCCAATGGCCCATGGGAGAGAGAACAGGAATAAAGGGGACATAATGTCCAGAAAAGCACGTGGACGGAGCAACAGCAATTCCTTTGAAGTCTCTGAACTGAGCGAGCATGTTGGAGTCTGAAGCTGCAGTTGGAGACTTGGAGACTCCATCTGAAACTTCCAGTCCTGCACCAACTGCATGAAGAGACTTTGAAGAAAAGTAATCAAGGAGTAAATTTATTGCTATTACCTGGGGAAATATCTCAATGATAGATAGGTAGAGTTTATTAGATAATGGAAATGAGGAAGCAGATCAGCAGATTTTACTCCTTGAGAACTGTTCCAACTACCCTGAGTTTGAATTGAGTTTACATAGGTAGGAACATTGACATTAAGTATGTAATTATTCTTGGCAGGGGCCAAAGATATCTTGATGATAACTGTGGCTTAATCTCTTCCCAGAGGGATTAAATGCTGGGGCTTAATCTCTTCCCAGTATGCACTGTAGAGGGGCAAAGGCTGGGTGCCCCTTGGCTCCTTAGTCACTTCCAGGGCCTGGAAGGCTGGCTGGCTTAGCAGGCAACAGGTTTTGCTCTGCTGTTCACACACTCAAGTCTCTGCAGGTGACTTTGCTGTTTGTCTGCCAGAGTGGGGAGGAGGTCCCCAGAACACTTTACAGTCTGTTCACAAGGCTCGGAAATAAAGAAGAAATTTCCCAACATGCTTGAAAACATCAGCCACACGATGGGAAACGAGAATCCAATGGAGGCTGCGAAGACCTGGAGGAAGAACTGGAGCCTCCCCCAGAAGCCCCGCTCCTCTAGAAGAAGAAAGCCCCAGCGAGGCGGGCAACTCTTCGCACTGAGATGCTCAACCGAGAAGGAGCGGGTCGTGCTCACTCACACACAGCCATTGAGCTCAGCGTGTCCCAAAGGGCCCTCGCTCAGTTCAGAGGCTTCATTGGAAGGGGCATTCAAGGTGACAGAGTTTTTTGACGAGTTTCTGCAAATCAGCTGTCTTGGTGTCCCGAGTCCATCTTTGTCTGATTCTGTGTGGCCTTATGAAAAGCGAGGA
>JAGFMF010011799.1:7621667-7690893 GCA_019455555.1 Galemys pyrenaicus | reverse complement strand
AGCACCCCTCTGTGGAGTGAAGGTTTGGGACTTGCCTTTCTGTTGTTCTAGAAGGCCGGCTGGGCCCCCCCAGGGAAGAGGTGTTCTGTCTGCCTCTTTGTGAATAGCCGTCCAGCCTGAGTGTGCCATGGGGCCTGGATGCCGGCTCTGTCATTGCTCCTGACCTCAGCAGGGGAGCCAGTGGACCCACCCAGGCTTCCAGGGACCGGGAGGCCCCTGGCATCCACCCCATCTAAGAGAAGGTGGTTTCCCGGGCCTGGGAGCTTCTGCTCACAGACTTACGGGGCCCCACAGACACATTAGTCTGCTCCGATACACAAGCCCTTGGGGAAGTGAGGGCCTCCCTGAGGGGATATCCTGCCTCACCCTCATCACCCCAGGATGGCTCTGTTGTTTCCCAAGGGAAGAGCAAGGGGCAGCAGGAAATAGGAGTTTTCCCAGGCACTTCTGCCCTGGGGTCTCACTGCCTCCTAAAAAACAAGCCACCCGCCAGCTCAGCTGCCCTGGCCCAAATCACCTCACTGCAAGGGCTGTGGAGTCCTCAGTTAAAAAAAATAACCAGTCACCACCACTGTAGGAAGGAGCCAGCCCACCCCCACTCCCCAGGGAAAGCCTGCTGCCCCTTGGCACATATGGGAACACTTGAAAGGCAGAGAGCCCAACAGGTCACAGCAGAGTCACTAGATGCCGCGTGCCACTCCCAGCTCAGACCACCACTGCCCTGAGAGAGGAGCACTGTTATCATCATCACTATACAGAAGAGGAGGCAGACCCACAGAGAGGTTAAGTAACCAGGCAAAGCTTGCACAGCTCAGGAGTGGCAGAGCCAAGACTCAAACCTGGCTCAGCCTGTTGCCTTCAGAGCTAGAAAGCAGTGAGGGATTAAAGCCCGAGGCTGGTTTAAGACACTAAGAAGAAGCAAATCTTATCCAGCCCCACATTCCGGTTACCCCTCAGGTTTCTTCAGAACCTCTGGCTATAGACAGGTGTGTATTCTAGAACACCCAGGGGCCCCTCCCTCCCATTGGGCAGCCTAGGGACTTGGGAGCAGGGGCCACAGAACTGTTCCTGGGCCTGGTGGGGGCTTCTGCTGGAAAGTCTCCTCCGCAAAGGCTTGGGGCTACCCTGCTTTAAGCCAGCCGTGCCATGTGGCCCTGAGCTCCTGCAGCTGAGTCCCTGACTCTCTACCATCATGGTCTGTTCTCCCCTAAACCATGCATTCTCAGAAAAAGGGCCTATCTTCCTTTTTCTCAGGTCTCCGCTTAACCCTGGCACACAGTAGATGTGAACTGAGTCACCACAACATCCATTAGAGGTGCTGGAGGAGCATGCATTTCTAGATCTTACCACCAAGGGGCAGATGTGCACAGCAGCTGGTGTTGGGGCTGAGCAGCACTGAGAAGGTGGGGGTGGATCCCTGGGTGCCCAGCATCCAGGCCTGGAGACTGGGTGAGCCAGGTGAAGGCACTTGGAGCTTCTGCACTTCTGAGTCCAGTCAGAGTTTCAGAGCCCCACTTTGCCCCTTCTCCCTTTCCTCTGTCCCATTCCAGGTTCCTAGTTTCTATCCTGACTGTGCAACTTTGGACCAGGTCTCTCCCCAGGCTTTAATTCCTCTTCTGCACAGTGGGGCAATAGTGATAATATGCTGCTTCTGTGAATTTCCCCTATGGTGGGGGGGGGGGCTCCTTTGATGTAGGTGACACACCTCTTAGCACTGGCCCTTCGCTGCTCTCAGCAGAATCCCAGCTGTGTCAAGGCAGAATCAGGACCCTCTCGCTGTAACTGCCTCCTCATCCTGCTTCCTGCTTTGTTCCTGGTGAAGAATTTCCAGACCCAGCTCCGTGGGGCTGTAGGGGGCTGGCTGGTGTGGCTGGACCTGGGATGACCACTCCTTCCCCAGTTTGGGAGCTGCTCTGGCCACCTGTGCCAGGATGCTCCAGGGACGTTAGATTGGTCTGTTCCATTCAAGAACAGAAGAGCAGGCAAGGATGGATGGATGGCTGTACAGATGGATGAATGGGTAGATGGAGGGAGGGAAGGAGATAGGGAGGGAGGGGTGGATGGATGAAGGGATGCATGCATGAGAGAAAGAAATTCATGCATTCGTTCAGAGCATTTGCCGCAAAGGAGTTTTCACACCGCTGCCAGCCACACCCTAAGGCTTCTTAAGCTTCCTGGGCCTGGCTCCAAACGATGTCATTGAGGGCCTGTGCCCCTTTTGAAGCTCTTTGTTCACTTGGGATTCCCCACTGGCACTTGGCTCTGGTCTAGGCTGCTCTGCGTGGGCAGAGGAGGATTCAGTTGACTGGAAGGGCATGCTCCTTTATTCTGGGTTGGCCGCAACACCAGTTGGTCAGCCTCAGAGGAAATCACTGGCCAGACTCAGCCAGCAGGGACCCTGAGATGCCTGCCAAACCCCAGGGGACTGAGGGCTAAGGGACAGCCACAGCCAGCGTACCAAGCTGGTCCAGCCCCGACGACAGGCAGGCTCTGGCCCTCCCCTCCTGCCACGCTGCCTCCAGGGAAAGGCTTTCTGGGTGGGCCTGCATTGGGATGTGTCATCACAGAAGATTCTTGGTGCCCAGCTTAGCTAATACTTGCTTACAGCTGGGCTATCTCTCCTGGCACGGAGGTGCCTGTAGGGACTTGCTGTGGATGACCCAGATTTCCAGGCCACCCTGTCAACACCTCCAGGGCAAGGCAAAGCGTGGCTTCTTGGAGGCCCAGCAGAGTCCATGACCATCATCAGAGACACAACCTGCCACCGGAGCACATCGCCTAGAGGAGCCCAGCACTGCACTGGGCTGCGTGGGCCACGGCCTGGCCCAGCTCCTCCCCCAGAGGCAGTGGAGGGAGAGCCCCAGGCTCTGGGCCTCTCTGTGGGTAGAAGGTGGGCAGCACCCAAAGGAGGCATTCAGCAGCGTGGGAAGTTAGAGCACCCTGACAGAGTGAGTTGCATGTTAGAGGCCAGTTCCACAATCTCGGGTTCTCAGCTCCTGCTGCCTTGGGGTGACTTGGGACTCCCCATTTCGCTGCCATTTATCCCAACCTCAGCACATCCAGCTCTCTCAGAATGACTGATCTTATTGCCCTACAGTCTAGAAAATTCTGGCTTGGGGTTCCATTTGCTCAGCCAAGAGGAGGCATGAATCACAGGGCCGAGTCCCAAGTGCCCAGAGCCGTCCCGAATGGCAGAGTTCGCATTCTCCCCACCCCTGCCCCCTGCTGTTGGCCACCTGCCTCTCCCTGCCTTGGGCAGACATCACCTGGCTTCTCTGGGGTCTTCTCTCTTAGCCTGAGGTGGCTCAGACAGCCCCACACTCCTAGTGCCCTCAGGCAGCATAGCCCACTCCTGGCAGCGCCAGTGAGCACGGGTGTCAACGGGCATGCAGAGTGTTGTTTTTAGATTTTTCTTGGATTATAAGTGCCCAACTAAAAGTCTCTGTAGCGAACGCCTGGACTCTCAGATGCACCCAAGGGGACCCCAGCTTGAGACATATTTAGAGGGTGGAACTTGAGGGCCTGGAAGGCACCTACTGTTCGGACCTCCTGGCCCCTGGGTTCCTTGGAGACATCCCAGGCCTGGTGGCCGGGCTTCAGGCCACACCAGCTGGGTACCCCAAGAGGCCTCTTTGAGCAAGGCAGGGGCACACACAGGCTGGGGAGCCCCTCCCCTCCCCTCTGCTGCAAGGTGATGTCTCTGTCGTGGCCCCCACATGGCAGATGAGTGGCTCAGAAAGGCTCTGCTTTCCCCGTTGAGCCCAGAACTGGGGTCTGGGCAGTGCAGGGAGCTGACTGCTTGGGTGGCTGGGGCTGGCCTGGGCTCACAGGTGGAGAATCCACGGTGCTCGGTCCTGTAACCATGCCAGCTGCTTCCTTTTGGGCCTTGGCAGAGAAACCCAGACGGCCTGGCTCATTGTGCTTGCTGGCCCACCCTGAAATCTGGCAGACCCAGTTCTGCTGTGGCGAGGCTGCAGCCTGCGTTTCCTGGGAGGAGAGAAGGGAACGGGGACTCGGGACAATCCGCCCAGGAGGCCAAGTCCAAGCTCTTTCCTCACACCCTGCAAGTGTAGACTTGCAGGCTGGATGGTGTTCAGCACTTGCCCTGTGGAGCCCAGGCCCAGGACCTGACAGTGGGCATCAGGAAACCTGGGTTCCGTGGCTCCCTGCTTGACCCCAGATCCACATCTGCGGAACCTCCCTGAGATTAGGGCATGAAACACATTTGAATCCCAGCAGCGGCGTGACAGTCCCTCAGAAGAGGCAGGACCAGACGCAGTGGCTCTCGTAACAGCTCCCCAGTGTGCAAACTAAGAATGGCCTTGTCCACACCGCAGGCAGCCCAGTGAGAGCGTGACTGAGGGTTCCCTGCCAGGCCAAGGGCCAGGCTCAAGGCTTAGGCAGGACTGCTGGCCCCTTCCCGCTGGACCTTGGATTTGGAGAGGGGGTGGAGCAGCTGGCACGTGTGCCAGTCTCCTCCAGGGGTGAGAGGAGCAGATTTCCAGACTGCACCGGCTCCTGGTGATCTTGGTGACTCTTGTTCCAAAGCTTCTAGAACTGGCAATGCCCAAGCCTAGCTTAGCCTCCTCTTATTCACTCTCTGTTATGGGTTGGCTTGTGCCATGTTGGATTGTGGACACGTTGGACTGTGGAACTGCTGAAGTTCAGACACTGAAGTCCTTGCCGCTCTTGGCCTCTGAGGCTAGCCAAGGGGTCCGTTGGCAGGCCTGGCTAAACCTTGAGCCTGGCCCTTGGCCTGGCAGGGAGACCTCAGAATATGACCTATCTTGGGAGTGAGGTCTGTGGTGACAGAACCGATGAGTTAAGATGAGGTGCCCCTGGAGGAGGTGGGCCCTGGTCCAACATGGTTAGTGTCCTTATGAAGAGGGGGAGCAAGTGGACAGGGTGAAGGCCATGTGCCCTGGAAGCAGGAGAGAGGCTGGTGTGGACCCTCCCCCACAGTCCTCACAGGAACCACTGCTGCTGATGACTTGGTCCGGGACTTCTGGCCCCCAGATCTGGGATGTAGGAAAACAAGAAACAAAAACAAGATATGGAGAGCCCTCAACACAGAAACAGCCTCGCAAAGCTGGTCTCACCCACCCCCTCATCACATGGGACACCGCAGGGTCTTGCCACCCTTGGCCCTCTGGTGGCCTTACCCCCTGCGATGGACACTATCCTGGGCTCCACCGCCACTGGGGAGCCCTCCCCGGCGCCTGCTGCTGTGCTCCCCTTGTCCCCAAGCTCGCCTGGGAGCACTGAAGCCCCTTAGGGATGCTGCCTCTGTCCCCAGGGGTCATCACCAGGGACTGACCAGTGCTTGTTCTGCCAGTTTTGTGTGTCCTCCTGGGACATAAAGCAGTGCCTGCCTACAGGGTGAGTCAAGATCAGAGACAATAATCTCTGTGCCCTGTACTTAGCATCACCTCTGCACCAGGAGGCCCTTGACCTTGGCCGTGAATTCCTCTTGCTGACAGTCCTGCAGGAATGTCTCACCGGAACTTACCCTGGGACAGCCAGCCTCGGTGCAATGCCAAGGCGTCCCTGCCACCATCCCAGGCAGGCACACTTCAAATGCCCACTCTCCACCTGGGCAGCTGTAGGAGCCCCACTGGGCTTCAGTTCCCTCTCCTAGAACCTGGGAGTCCCAGTATGAATTTGGACTTGGGCTGTGTTGAGTGTTCCAGCACGGAGTGGGGGGGAGGTAAGGGGGAGGGGAAGAAAAAGGGAGGAAGGAAGGGGGATGGGAGGGAGTGCTTGGGTTGCCCCCACACCCCAAAGATAACCTGCTCCCACAAAGTAGGAGAAGGTCCAGCCTCTTACAGGGCTGCTGGGAGACACTGGCAGCGGTGCCTCGGAGGTCCTGTGCTTCTCTCACCGCAGCCCAGGCTGGTTCATGAGGACGCTCTGCATCCGAGAGCCGCATCCCCTGCCCAGTCCCAGGGGCCGTAGAGGCCAAAAGGCTACCGGGCACAGTGGGTGGGCTTCCCCCCCACTTAATGGCCCAGAGATTCCTGCTCTGCAGTCCTGCTCAGGGGATCAGCCTCAGTGTAAACCCACTTGGGGCTCAGACAAAGATACTCAAAAACAGCTGATGTTTCCTCACCCAATGGGGTGGCTTCACTGAGAACCCAAAACCTCTGATTCCTGCTAATCCACCCCAAAAGGGTGTTGCCTCAATGCTCTCCTTCTACAAAACTCCTCCAGAGCCCCTAGGGTCTGTGGGGGAGGCAGGGGAGCTTATGGCCCCCAGGCAGGAGCCTCCTGCAGCACACAGAAACAGAGGTGACTATCTCTGCCTGCAGGACTGAGGGAGGCGGCCCCAGCTGCCTGGCCCCAGGCAGGGGACAGGGGGCAACCTGGATGACCCCCGGGGCTGACTGTCCTGGGTGAAACCAGTTCATCTGGCACTGGATGTGGGCCCAGGGCCCCCCACGCCCAAGCAGGTGCTCACCCAGGAGCAGGTGTCTGGCTTCACCCACCCAGAAGGCAGATTTCAGGGAAGAACTGGGGGTGACTGATCAGGCAATTATGGGCTCACACCCACTCACACTCAGATGCAGAGGAGAACTCAGTCTGGCCTTGCATGCTGAGAGCTTACCCAGTCGGTCCACCCCCCCACCCAACCCCTGCCCCAACCCCACCCATACCACCTTTTCACATGGAAACATCGAGGTCCTTTCTTTTCCTTTTTCTCTTTTTACTGAGGTGCCATAAACCCAGTATAGGATTCAGGTGTACAGTCTCCCACCTGAGCACCTCCCGGTATCCCACCACACCCACCACAAATTGCCAGTCGCCACATACCACCCAGTTGTTCTGCCCCCTCCTTCCCTTTGCAACCATTTTATTGACAGTCTTTGTTTCTGTTCTTCTCTATAGTCCACAAATCAGTGAAATCACATATTATTTATTGTTCGACTTATTTCACTTAATGAGATTCCTTCATGTTCCCTGTTGCTGAAAATGGCAACATTTCTTCTGGTTATGGCTGTGTAGTATTCCCTCTTGTCTGCCACATCTTTCTACCTGCTTACTTGTTGCTGGCGTGGGGCTGTCTCCATAGCTTGGCTACTGTGAACAGTGCTGTAATGAGCACAGCATCTATATTCTCAAATTACTGTTTTTCCAATTTCATGCATGAAAGGCACTTCTAACATGAATATCTGAGAATCTAATATCTTAATATATGAGTGAGTTTTTTTCTCTTAATGAACATCACATGGTTTTTACCCTGCGACAAGCTAAGCTTATGTGTCAAAATTCATGCACCTGAATTTCACAATAGGTGCAAAAATCCTACCCCCCAAATGTGGGGGTGTTGGCGGTATGCATGCTCTCTTCCCCTCCCCATCTCCTTTCATCATACACTTACACAGAGAAATGATCCAGAAGCCAGAGCTGACTTCCGGTCTGGCCCTCATCTGCTGGTCTGGACCTTTCCTGGATCATCAACCTCTATGAGCTTCATGTTCTTCAGTTAAATAACTGGCCTCGGTGGATTTTTATAACTCAACTGAACTGATGTTGGTTTATGATTGGGGTACATACTGCCTTGAGAAAATTCCAAAATGCACTGAAGTTTCGTGAAGCCAAAGGAGAAACTTGCCCTTTAAGAAAAAAAAGTCATGTTAAAATATTCATGTATTGGAGAGCAGTGTTTAGTAAGCAAGAATGTTTAGGCTAAAACTAGAGACTTCCAGGGCACATCAAGGTGACAGGAATGTTTTCAGATGCTGCCCTGTCTCACCACGGCTCGGGGCTTCCCTGCTTGGAGAAAGAAAGGTGCTGGGTTGGAAGATGCCACTCCAGAAAAGAATGCGTATACCTGCCACTGGCCACGTCCCAGCCTGTCCCATCCCAGCACCTGTGAACGTGGGCGTATTTGCGATAGAGTCGATCAAGATCAGGCCCTTAGGCTGGGTCTGATCCATGCCCAGCATAAGAGGAAATGGTGATGGCTGCCAGGCCCCAGAAGCTGAAGAGGAACCCCGGGAGCCACCTGGCACCACAGTCTTCCAATCTCCAGAACTGTGAGGGCCTCCATTTCTCTGGGCGTGAGCCAGCGCTTTAGAATTTAATCACTCAGTTCCAGGAAGCTACTCCCTGGCCTAGAAAAGCTCGAGAACCCCAGGGTAGCCAGCGGGAGCAGGCAGACCCATTCCCATCCCGGCGGCTGCCCTTTGTTGACTGGGTGACCTGGGAGGTCCCAAGACCCCTCTGGGCTGCAGCCACCTCGCGGGGCTGGGTCATTCCTGGCAGAGGCAGCCCTTGTCCTTATTCATGCCTGTGCCTCTGTTCTGCTGAGACGTGTTTATTGCGGAAATAACGTAACCCGAACCCTGGCCACTGTCTGAGGGGGCGGGTCTCCGGTGAGCCCACACGCCCTTCTGTCTGCCTGGGCACCCTTCTCTGTGCTGAACGCCCTCTGCCTGTGCGCGGGGGTGGGTAGCTCTAATTGGGAGGAGCTGGGCCCTAGAGGGGAGGGCTGCTGGCATCAGAGTAGGGGCAGGTCCCGGGAACGTAGGGGAAATAAAGTTGGGTCTCTCTCACCTCATAGGATGGAAGCCTAGGGGGACTCCAAGGCAAATGTCCCCCAACACTGCATGGTTGCTGACTAGGCAAGGCCTGGCCCTGGCACTTGGAGAGTTCTGGGGATGTTCAGCACATTTGGGGCTTATATGGAAGGTCACTGCCAATAGGAAAGGGGCATCTGCGTGGCCTGGGGGAACTCTACCCAACACAGCAGGGGAGATGGGCATGCATGCTCCGGCACCAGTGCTGGGATCCCAGGGCAGCACCCTGGGGCCAGCGAGTTTGCTCTCCCACAGGAAAGTCTGGGACTGGTCAGCTGCCCCTCCCCCAGGAGAGGTCCAGAGCCTCAGCCCAGCAGCCTGCGTGGGCTCCCCTTCCCCAAGGAAGGTCTGAGCACTAGGCCACAGGTGCCACAGAAAGTCCTCCTGCAGGACCCACCTGCCAGCCTGGGGCACCCTTTGGGGAGCTGGCTGGGGTGCTGGGTTGGGCCCCTATGGAGCCTGCCAGTGGCTGGTGCTCTGCCCTCACTCTCTCCTCTTTCCAGTGGGACTTAGAAGGCTCTGTTTAGAAAGAAGAGGAAGGGTTGGGAGAGGGGCCCTTCTTTTCTGGAAGGTTCTAGAAACCACCCCAGCTCACTTGCCGTTGCTCACTGGTCCTCTCCTGGTCCCACAGGGCTGCATGCCGGAGGTGGGGAGGGCACCTCCTCCTGCCAACAGGACAGAGCAGGCCTCTGGGCTCTTGGCTGGTGCCCCAACACTCCTGAGGGAAACTTGGGGAGAAGTGGCTTCCCATGCCTCATTAGCTGCCCATCATTTAGGAGGACAGGCTCGACCTTCTCATCCACTCTACATCATGCAGCTGCAAGGTCAGGAGTCACCTCTAACCCATCGATCCACCCTGCTGTTCCTCGGGGCCTTCAAGGTGCTGGGCACTGGGCCGACAGCCTGCACCTGCCAGCGGCCATGTCCCAGACCAGTGGCAGTGGCCAGCATAGCAGGGACAGGAGTGTGGTGACAGGGCATCCAGGAGCATTGAGGGGTGATGCCTGACACCCCTTACCCCAAGAGGGCAAGCAGAGCCTTCCTGGAAATGGTGCAGGTGCACATTCAAGCCCCATGATGCCCCAGCTGCCAACTTTTAGCACCTAATAAGGGCCAAGAGTTCACATTCAGGTCTCCAATTCTTAGGGAACCTCTATAGCATAAATCATTACCCCCTTTTTAATTTGACTTAGTTTTTACATTAAAGGTAATGTTGGTTTACAACACTGTACATGATTTAGGGGCCCAGGTTCACAGCCCTTAGATGTGTGTGACCGCACCACACTCACCAACAAGGCTGGTACCCTCCAGCCCAGTCCACTGAACTCTACCACCTTTTGCCCCCCACCAGCCTCCTCTGATAGCTCTGATTCTGCACTCAGATTTCTAGGGCTTGTTTTGGTTTAGTTTTGTCTGTTCCTTGATCTTGTTCCTTTATATTCCACATGGGTGAAATCATCTGCTATTTGTCTTTCTCCTTCTGGCCTATTTCATTTAGCATCATCCCTTCCAGCTCCATCCAGGTGGTCACAGGTGACACGAGCTCATTCCTGTCATGGCTGTGTGTATAGACCTCATCTTCTTTCTCCATTACCCCCCTTAAAGAGGAGACTCTGAGACCCAAGAGCTCAGGGGATGTGCCTGAGATGCAGACTCCTGTCCCCCAAATCACCCTCATCCCCCGCACCACACTCAGTTCTGAAATCAGACTTCTATGGTTTTTTCAGGTTTATAAATCATCCTGCTGCAGCCCCACCGGGCAGCCTCAGCATTGGGGGTACAGGAGGGTGGGTAGAAGAGGGAGAGGTGAAGGTAAGGACCTGTAGGAAGGAACCCATAGAACCTTTCCCTTCAAAGGGCTAAAGTCTTTCCCTGGAAGGAGGCTTGGGCTCCCTAATGGCTTGTCTGAGCAGGGGTGGGGTGTCAGGGTGGATGGACTGGGAGAGTACGCTCTTCCCACCCAAGGTCCTGGTCCCCAAACTTTGGAATTGCAGTTCAAGGGTCAGCAGTCAGTGCAATGAAGGACAGGACCACTAGGTGGCGCCCGCGTCCCTCCTCAGGGCCAAGTGATCCGGGATCAGTTGACCTCAGCAAGAAGACAGGCTGAGCCCAGACTGAGGGGCAATCCTGGACCCTTTCTGAATGTGGAGGGCAGTCAACACAACCGCGCCACAGTCAAGTCTTCGCTATCTGGTCTCCATCCTTCTCTTGACACTCCCAGTCAATGTCCCGTCCCACCCTTGTCTCAGGCCTGCCTAGCAAAGGGCGGCCTTCCTGGGGGTTTCCTTCAAAGTTCTGCAAAGACAGCTGCTGGGTGTGCGCTGCTGTGCCCCTGGGTCTCAGACCAAGGCAGGGGCCCGGTGACTCAGCAGGCAGGAGGGTGGGTGCACGTTTGGGGGTGACCAGGTTGGAAGATCAAGGGGTGCTGGAGCATCTCAAATGTCCACAGAGGACTCAGGTGTCTGCACTGAGCAGCGGCACTAGCTTCCTTCTGCCCAGGACTCTTCTCTGGCTCCCAGGCCTCCACCTCCTGCTTCACAACAGTGTTAGTGAGCTGGCCCGCTGCCTGCCTTTCCGCTGGCTCCACTTCCCTAGCCAGGCCCTGTGGTTGGGAGGGGGTGACAGTTTGAACCCATTTTGTGCCTAGGTGAAGTCACTGCCCCAGGGGCTGTGAACAGCCTGGTCACCAGCTCAGCTCTAAGACTGAGGGTCTATATATATTTTTGCCTTTATCAGAGGAAGACTTTTGCCCATTGTTTGCCATAGATAATGGTTTCAGAAAGAGGAGCAGATGAGCTGAGTCCAGCTTGATGGGTATTTGGCAAAATTGAGCCAGGAAATGTTCTGATTGGGTTTAGTGGGGATGCAGCTAATGCTGCTCCATCTAATGCTCCCATCCAAGTACTAACCAGGCCCGACCCTGCTTAGCTTCCGAGATCAGACGAGATCGGGCGCGTTCAGGGTGGTATGGCCGTAGACTCCATCTAATGCTACAGAATAACAAAATGTTCTTTTATGCCTCTATAATTAAGAATTGGTGGTAGTAGCAGACAAACTAGGAAAAGCAAGGAGAAAGTCCAAGAACAGTAGAGAGAGAAATTTAGTGGAATTTTAAGACACCGGGGCAAATATAGAGTTTAATGAATGGTATTGGGACAACCAGGTAGACATTCATTCACTAAAGAGAAAAGGAGACCATACTTCACACCACACACATCCTTTACTCCAAAAGGATTAAAAATCAAAAGGTTAAAAGATAAGAGTGCCATAGGACTGGGGGAATGGGAGACAGCTTCTCACACCTGGGGGTGGGCAAAGGCTTGTAGCCATGACTCAAAGCCCAGATGCGATTTTACAAAGTGATAAATCCAACCTCATTAAAGTTCAAAAAGAAATTTTTAATGGCAAAAAAACCCCAACAAATCCACAAAAACACATATTAAAGCAGGGTCTAAATGGCACATGGAGGGAAAATATTTGTAATCAATATAAAGGTCAAAAGGACTGATTCATCATAGATAAAGAATCTTGAAATTTGAGGGAAAAGACCCAAATTCCAGTAAAAACCTGGGTGAAGAACATGAACATACCATCCACAAACAGCGAGGTGCACGGCCTTCCAGTATGAGTCTATGTTCAGCTCTGCTCACAAGAGAAGGTGCACAGGGCCCTCCTGGTGGCTCAGTGGGCTGAGCGCCGTGCTGTGAAGCAACCACAACATAGCAGCGCAAGTTCGATCACCAGCCAGGGAGGGGACCCACATGGCGCAGCAGACCTCTCCTGTCTTGCCCACTGCTCCCCTCAGCAGTGTATTTCAGTTGATCTGCCTGTTCTGTTCCCCGCTCTGTCTCTGGTGAATCCTCTCACCTCCCGCACCTCAGGCCTGTACCCCAGCTCTTGTATGCATAAATAAAGAAATGTTTAAAAAAGAAAAGGCGCGGGCCTCCCCTGGTGGCGCAGTGGGTTAAGCAACGCACTACGAAGCAAACCGCAGCCACTGAAGCATGAGTTCGATCCCTGCTGCCGGCCAGGGCGGGGACCCACATGGCGCGGCAGACCTCTCCTGCTGTGCCCGCTGCTCCCCTCAGCAGTGTACTTCTGTTGATCTGCCTGTTCTGCTCCCCGCTCTCTGTGGTGAATCCTCTCACCCCCCCCACACCTCTGGCCTGTACCCCAGTGCTTGTATGCATAAATAAATAAATCTTTAAAAAAAAAAAAAGGCGCACAGTCATCGCTCCACTGAAGGACACGTCCACCTTGAGCTAGTGAGACTGCCCGAGCAGCCAGCCCCACTGACAGGCAGTGGGGAAACACGACTCACAGCTGCGGTGGACATCAGAGCTGCAGTGTCGCATGGGATGATTTGACAATAAAAACAAAATACTGTGGCTCTCGAGTGTGAGGATCCTTGCTTCCCCAGGGCAACCTTGGCTGCAGGCAGCTCTGCTCCAGTGCTGGTTTGCTATCACTAGTCAGGTTGTTGCTTGGCAAGGACACCCCCTCCGGGGGTGTCAGCATCCCTTTGAGGAACAACGGGCTGGACCCAACATCTGGTCACCATGACCTCCCTGAGTCCACCCTGAGGCTGAGGCTGTGGCCAAGGTGAGCCTGTGCGGCTGGCTCTGGCCCGGCATCTTCTCTGCGGGGGCCTTGCATGTGCTCTGTCCAGGATGTAGGTCCCACCTCGGCATGTCTCTCTGGCCTGTAAATTCCCATTTTTAGCAACACTGAAGAGCATCCCTGTGCCGTGCTGAGTCTGGGCATGGCTGAGCTGGTGACTGGATGGCTTATTAAGACTGCAAGTTCTGGGAACAGCAAAGAAGAATCAAATTTTGATGAAAATCACAGAGTCGCCAGAGCACAGGCCTTTATTAAGTCCCAGACCACGGAACACTGCAGATTACAGAGGGATTTGGGCTCTGTTCTCAGAACCTCAGCAGATTGAAATCAACAGCCCTTGTTGAGGGTAACTGAGCTTCAGCCTCGCAGGAGACACGAGCAGCACCTGCCTGCACAGCTCGGCAGACTGCAGAACAGAGGTGGTTGTCTGGGGGACACCTTCCTTGCGCCCTGGGAGAAGCAGACTCTCTGGGAGGCAGAATGACAACCAGGCACAGGCCGGCAGGAGGAACCACAGGGAATTCGCATACCCCACAGCTGTGCTCAAATTAGGAGCCACGGCCTGGAAAGTTGAAAACATAGAGACACATATACGTTTTCATGAGATGCTTTTCCAGGTGTTCGCTTTGATATTGGTCTTAGAGTGGGTGTGATTTTGTGTTTGCTATTTTAGTAGGTCATTGCAGACTTGGAAAGTCTAATAAAGTGTAAAAACCAAACCAACAAATAAAAGTCTTATTCCCATACACAGGCACTACCACCGTGTCTGGTTTATGTTGTTTCTTCCAGCTTCTTCTTTGCCTTTTTCCTTTTCACTAATTGAACTCATATTCTCGATATCATTTTGAATTGGCTTTTCTTTAGCATCTCATGATAGACACAGGGAGTGGTGGTACTGCACGGGCAGAAGCGGTACTGGGGAATTCTAACACAGCTTGGGGAAAGGCGTGGGGACAGGGAACGGCAGGGTGGATTCTGGAAACGCTGAATAATCCTTTGAGGCTAACCTTGTGACTCTCTGAGGAACTGAGGTTTGGCAAGGAGTTTAGAAAGACATCTTTCATGTCAGAGGGTACATGACCTTGAGTGACATCTAAGGAATTCTAATTTATTCTATTCTCATCAAAGAGTAATATACTTTACATTGTATGTACTTAGAAAAATACAAGCGAGCACAAACTTTTAGAAATAATCCACAGTCTAACTGCTCAGAAATAATAGCTACAAATAAATAGCTCAGAAATAATAGCTACAAATAAAAGTCTGAAGCGTGTATAACCTCCCAGTTTTTTTCTGGATACCTACTTCTCCTTTTTTCCCTAAATAGGAACTTGAAACTAGTTCTTTTTGAATCTGCCTATAATTCCATTAACACCTTCTTGGTCATTATTTATAAAAAATTTCTTTTTCAGTAATGGTCTTATAAATATTTTTGCATGGTAGTTTTTTCTAAACAAAATACTACCAGGAACCTCAAAAGCCAAAGGGAATAAAAACAGAGCCACTGTGATCAGAACATTGGGGTGGGGGGGACATGACGCCTGACTGACCCTGTAAGGCACCCTGACCCCGTTCTGAAAACTATTGTTGCATAATATCATTTTATGGCTCATGGTAAGACTGTAACATCACCTATTTAATCAGCCTGCTCAGTTGTTTCCAATTTTTTCCTTTGTAAATTGATACTACATTCTTTGAGCACATCCCATAATTATTTCCCCATGAAGCTTTTTGAACATGGGTGTGACATAATCAGACCTATTAGTATGAATGCCAAATACAGTAAAACCTTACTTAACTAGAACTCAGCTAACCACAATCCTTAATTAACCAATTTTCTTTTGCTCAACTTTGGGGAGCATAAAGGAGACTCCTTCCCTCCCTCTTTCCTCTCAAACATATGCAGACACACACACAGAACATTATGAAATAGGGAGAAATTTAACAAATATGTGCAATAGCTGTGTTCTGAAACCAACAGCATAAATATTACTGGGAGGAATTAAAGATGAGTCCAGTGGGGACATATACCATACTCATGGACTGGAAGTTTAATAGCATTAAACTCTCCTCCAAATGTACCTGCAGATTAAACACAATGGCAATGTGAGAAATTTAGTGAGCAAAATTTTATGGAAATGCAAATTATATAGGATAACCCAAACAATATTGAGAAGAGTGACTTAGAGGACTTACATTATGTGGTTTTAAGACCTGCTCTACAGCTGACAGTAATCAGATAGCAGAGTATTCAAGTAAAGAACAGTCTACAGGGATCCTCCTTGGTGGCCTAGGGGTTAAGTCTCAGCACTATCAAGCTATCACCATTGTTGCCTGAGTTTGATCCATGGCCAGGGAGCTGACCCACATGGTGCAGCAGACCTCTCCTGTTTCACCCGCTGCTCCCCTCAGCAGTGTATTTCAGTAGACTTGTCTGTTCTGCTCCCCACTTTGTCTCTGGTGAATCCTTTCAACCCCCTCCACCTCCACTTCTGGCCTACACTCCAGCTCCTTTATACACACACACATACAGAATGGCATACAGACCTAGGGACTGTGAATGAAGATCCAGAAAAGATTCACACACATACATGGACAACTGATTGTCATCAAAGATGTCGAGACAATTAAATGGGATAAAGGATCATCTTTCAACAGGTGCTGGAATATAGTATGTTCTACGCATAAAACCACTATCTTTAAAAAAGCAGGAGAAAATCTTATCGATCTTGGTTTGGGCAACTGTTTTTTAAATAGGACACATAAAATTTAAAAAGCAATAAGTTGTTTTTTAAAAAATTACAGAGGTCTGCTGTTTGAAAGTGCGCATGGGAAAATGAAAAGGCGAGTCACAGATTGGGAGGCAATGTTTGCAAAACATGCACAAAATAAAGGGCTTGCATCCATAACATATAAAAAACACTCAACTCAATGACAAGACAATTAATTGGGCACACAATTTGAACAAATATATTATCAAAAAATATACAGGTGCCAGATAAGCAATGAAAACATTCAGCATCATTAGTGACGAGAGGATGGAAATTTCAGCCGAAAGGAGATACTACTATACACCTACTGAGCTGGATAAAATTTACAATATTGAGAATACCAAGTGTTGGTTAGAATACAGAGCAACGGGAACGCTCAGATATTGCTGGATACAAAATGGTACATAAGTGTTGGAGAACAGTTTAGCATTTACTTATTAAAGTTCACCAGTCACTCACTGTATGACTCAGAAATTCCGTTCCTGGACATTTTTCAAGTGAAGTGAAAACTTAGGTGCACACAAAAAAGAGTACACGAATATTCAAAGCAGCTTTGTTCAGAGCAGTCAAACCTGAACACAACCCAAATGCCCACTAGTCGGTAAATGTGGGTAAGAAAAATCTGTATCTAAATGGGATGCTGCTCAGCAGTTAGTAGGTATGGACTACTAAAGCATGCAGGCCCGTGGATGATCAACAAAAACATTATTAAGTGAATAAAAGCCAAATAGGAAAGATTACTGGGTGTGTGTAGTAATATGAAGTTCCAGAAAGAGCCAACCCAGAGTGATAGACAGCAGCTGGAGGTGGGGTTCGGGGGAGGAGGAGAGGCAGGGTACCTGGGGCAGTGCCCTAAACTATGTTTTTGGTATTGGTTGCACAACTGTATAATATTGGTGAATTTTCTTATAAATAAATGTTACTTCTACTAGGATTTGGATTCACCTTCATCTACTGTTTAGTCTTTCTTCCAGCCACTTAGTAGCTGCACAGCTAACGTTTCTGGAAGGGCGGTCTCTAGTGTCAGGCATGGGGTTTGAGTTCCTGTTTCCTTACTTCCTTATGGTTTCCAGGCAGCGTTTGAGAGAACGATGGAGACAGAAACCGCTTTCTCTTGCTATCCAAAACTCGAAGTCTTGGCGATGGCATTTAAAATCACAGGACTCCATGGGGACTACAATTGATGTCAAATATATAGATAAGGAAAGAAAAAAAAGTGAAAAAATCAGATCAAAACACAGGACTGTGGCTGCTCCTATTTCTTAAGGTATCCCTCCATTCCTCCACATTTTGAAGCACTAGTGAGTTCCACAGTAACGACAGCCTCAGATCTTCCAGACCCACCCCCTATTCCTCTCAAAATAGTTTAAAACCATCTGTATGGACATCAGTTCTGAGGGCACTGCAAATTCACTGGAGAAACCCATTGCAGTGTGACCCTACCCAGGCCCTTATCCCCACCATCTTTATTGGAGTTCATTCTCACCCTTCCCCCCATTTGCCTGGCATTCTACATACCAATCATTACGGCTGCCAATCAAGTCTGTTAGCCTTATCCATGAGGGTTTCCATAATCTCCAATGCGTCAGACCCATCTTCTTCCTGGGGAGCTCCCTCTTAGAGCCTTCCCTCCGTGCGCTCCATTTAGACCGCTTGCTATAGCAGCACCTAGAATTCCCACTCACCTCCACTGTGGGATTCATGGGCCCCCATGTTCTGGATCCTTTGCTTCCTGGATCCCGTGGCTTCTTGTCATGGTTCACGCCTTGTTTGGTTGGGTCTTTATGTGCATTAGCTCGCTAAGTAAGAGCATAAGGTGAGAAAGTGGTTTTCTTCTTGCATGTCTGAAAAAGCTCTCATCTGTATTCACTTGACTGACGGTTTGGCTGAATACGGGGGTGTGGGGTGTGAATTAGAACCCTGAGTGCAGTGGCCTGAGGTCTCCCGTGTCCAGAGCATGGCTGAAAGTGCCACTGATTCGGAGTCTCTTCTTTTCTCCCTAGAAATTCATGGTATTCTCTCTGTATCCCTGAAATTCTGGAAGTTCACAGTGGAAAGAAGGCATAGAGCTGTGGACACGAGGCGGGACCTCACCAGACACTGATCTTCTTCCTTGATCTTCTTTGATCTTCCTTGATCTTGGACTTCCAGTCGCCAGAACTATAAGAAACCAAGTTCTGTTCATTATTACTAATACCACTAATACAATTCACGGTGGAGGGTCTGAGCCTGGAGCCTTTGCATCCCCGTGCTCGGTAGAGCCTTGTGGACCTGGAAGCTCAGGCTCCAGTTCTGGGTGGGTCCCCTGCATCATTTCCTTGATAATTTCCAGCTCGTGGCTCTCCTCCGGCACTTGTACTAGTTGGTTTTCCACCTCCTAGGTTTTTTTTTTTTCCTCTCGTTTTGTGCCTTTCCTCTGCTGCTTTCAATCTTTTTTGTTTAATCTTCAGGAACTTCCCATTTTGTTTATGTTAAGTTTTATTTCAGCTTACATCTTCAACTTGCCTTCAGGACTTTTTCCTAAAGTGTCTGGTTCTTGTTTGATGAACACACTATCATCCCCTTCTTTCCAGGGAGTTTGTTTGAGGTTGTCTCTGATTTCTCCCAGGTCTGTTTTCCATGTATTTTTGTTTTCTGTTTCAAGTTAGAAGCCTTCTCTGTGTCTGTGGGTGCTGGTTATCAGCTCTCATTTATGCTTATAGCCTAGAATGTTCTTTGCACACAAGCCAGACTTGGGCCCTCTGGGCTTCAGTCTAATTGGATGGAGCTTCAAATGAGCTCACTGCGAAAGATCCCCAAACTCAGTCCTAGAATGTTCTCCTTTTGGGCTCTCCCAGGAGACCTCACCTCCCTGAAGAGCTGTCCCCTCTCCTGAATCAGTGGCCACAGGCAGGCTTGGCTTCGGGGCACGCAGTGGTGCAGCCACAGGCCGTGCTCAGAAGCCCACTGTGCTTGGTTTCATGGTCTGTTTTGACTGCCTTGACATTCTTTCTAACTTCTGAACAGGGGGTCCCCATTTTCATTTTGTGCTGGGCCCCTGAATTGAGAGTAGATGGCCACAGCCAGGAGTTACCTGGCAGGGACTGTAGCACCCAAGGCCAGAGCCACAGCCTAGAGGCTCTGTCAACCCCACAGGATCGAAGGGAGGGAGGAGCAAGCCCAGGTTTGCAGGAAACCAGTAATGGATTAACCCCCTCCCAGCAGGTCCTGCAACTTGCCTGAGATCGTATCACTGGGTTTGGGAAGTCCCGAGCTGGTTCAGTCCCACTCAGCACCCAGGAGGATACCAGAAGGTGGCTTTACTTCTGTGGCATTGGGCTGTGCCTTCTAGCAGTTGATGTCCTTAGACAAGCCCATTGTGCATCCGGAGCACTTCATTCATTCGTTATTCCGCTCATTCAACTAAAGAAACCTGGGGCAGCTCCTACTATGTTAGCAGAAAGAAACACAACAAACTAGGACCCCCGCCTTAGCTCCTGCTGGCTATGTGACCCTACTGGACTGCCTGAGCCTCAGTTTCTCTTCCCATTCAGCAAGGACGCCCACCCAGCCCAGCAATGACATCTGGGGGGGGGGGGTGGCACACAGCATTTGCTCAGCAAATAAATATTCATGCCTTTACCCTTCTCCCCAGCACTAGCTGGAGAAAGGGGAGGGGCTTAGCTTCAGTTATAGACACACCATGCCAGAGGCTGGATCTGAGACGAAGGGTTTGTTCATCCAGGAGACATTTGACTGTCTTCCCTCCAGCGAAAAGGCTGGTGGACGCTCAGGGGGAGAAAGGCCCCCAGGTCGGAGGTGCCAGGACACTGCTCCCCAGAACATCCCTGTACTTTGTGATTAGTGTTTAATGGGTTCCCAGAAAGCTTTGAAGATAATAATAGGTCTCCCCTCCCTTTCAACTGGTGATCTGGAAGTGATACACTTAGGTCTGTAATGAAGTTTGCAGGCTCTCACCCGGAGCCAAGACTCGCTCTTATCTTGCAAAAAGTACTTAAAAGTCTCGTTGTGCCCACGGAGAGGTCTGGCACCGGAACATGCCCTTAATGCCGCCTCCTCCAGAGCAGGAGCATGGTCGAGTTAATTTGGCCTCGTGACATTTGCACTGGGTCCATCTGGGAGGACTGGCAAAGCCTTTGCACGCCTGTGATCCACATGGGCCGCAGTCCACAGATCGAAACACGAGACCAGGAGAAGTGACGTGACCTGGTCACCTGGCCACCAGCCAGCTGTGAAGCTAATCCTTGCTTGCAGAATCTCTACTGGTGTCTCTTTGAATGGCATTTAGGCATTTTCTCACCCAGCAGAATATCCTTCACCCAACTCTTAGGTGAGCTGTGCTGGGCTCAATGCCCTGTGAGGTTGGCAGCATCGGGGGTCCACATGGCAGTGAGACCAGCTGGCCTCACCTGGCAGGCCAGGGCCCCAGCTAAGTGGCAGCAACCCCACTGCCTGCTCCTTTGAAAAACATGCAGCCCCTTGGGGTGGCTGCATCTATCCCTGTCACTACCTAGGACTTTGTCCCTGAAATTCTGCCATCTCTCCCAGTAACCCCAATTTCATTCCCAGCAGCACACAAACCTGAAGTGGGTGTTTGGTGTCAGTTCCTGCCATCTCTTTGGTCACCACCACCCCTTCGGGAGAACGTCAAAAAGCTGTCTGCACTCTCCGCCTGCCCTTGTCCTCCTCCCGGTGGCCGGGAACCCACGCCACGTAAACCGTCCCACGTCACTGAGGTTATCTTGCAGTGACGTGCGTCTTGCTGAGTCCGGTGCTGAGCTCACCCAGACTCTGGACCTTCTTTCGTGAAGTTGTCTTCATGTGGCTCTGGCCACTGCTCGGCAGGTTCTCCTCCTTCCACTCCCAGCTGCTTCCCCACCGCCTTCACTCGAGGGCCTTGCTCTGTCTGCCTCTGCCAGCACCCAGGCTGGCCTCTCTCAGCTGCCGTCTCCTCTCCTTCCCTTCGTGTCCTTGCGAGGTCCCAGGGCTTCACCTTCCCTTCCCAGGGTGACTCCCAAATCCACATCCCAGTCAAAACATTCCCTCCGAGTTCGACTCATTTGTCTGGGTGTCCACTAACGTCACTGGTGTTTCTAACTGAAGCTGCAACAGCATCACGTGTCAGGTGTTCATTGGCGAGAATCAAGATGTGTATCTATTGTATCACGGTCATGGCTGCAAGCCGGAAGGATGCCCCTTCACCTCTGTTTATTTTCTAATGCACATCCCTCACCCCCAGTCTTGATTTCATCTTCCGTACCTGCCCACTTCACCTGAGCAAGCAGCCGGCCATCAGCTGGCTATGTCACTCTTGCTTCTTCTCTTTCTCACACTGACACCCAACCCAGGGATGGAAGGCTACACCTTCAAAGTCTGTCTGCTTCTCACTTTGCCACAATCACCCCCTAGTCCCAGCACCACCTTTAGGCTGGATTCCCATACAACCTCCTACTTAGTTGTTTTCATCCCACCCTTATCATCTGTGGGCCTGGCCTCAGAAAGGGGCCTGAATAACACCTCAAAGCGTAAGTTAGACCCAGTCATTCCTTCAAGGACTTCCCCACACACTTAGGATTGAATCAAAACTAGCCTCAGTCTCATAAGGGACGCTTGAGATAGTCATAGTTACCAACTGGTGGGGGGGGGGGAGGGTACAGCCATGCCTAAGTTTCTATATAAATCAATACTTAAAAACAGTCCCTTTTATTGTCTAGATAAACCAAACTATGTCTACTTCTCTTTGTAATAGAACTGCTCACAGGATGCCATAGCGTCCCCCAGAGCTCACATCACCCCGCTCATCACCTCTGAGTCATCTGTTGGTTTTCAGGCGTCTCTGGTGTGGGCTTTCCTTGGGTACACTCTCCCTAATGGAAGGATGCCTCTGTGAGGCCACGACCCTGGCACAGGGAGGTGTGTCAAGCTCTCCCAGTCACCGCTTCTCAATCAGTGACTACCAGGTAACTTATAATCTAAAAAACTAGGGCTATGTTTTCTTAATAACAATATGATCCGAGCTAATGAGTTATCCCTCAGCTTCTGCTGGACCAGGGTATTACATTTAAGCGTTTTCTGATCCTTACAAGGTCATCTGGGAGCATCGCGCATTCAGCATCGAAAGGGCTGAGTCCCGGGAATCCCACCAAGCAGTTCACCAGGCCACGCAGTCCTGCCGGGAGGGGTCAGGCAGGGTCACCCAAACTCAGTTGTCCAGCAGGTCCCTCGGTGTTGCCCCCGGCTCAGGGGCTTATGTTGTTTCTAAATGATCTCTCATGTTTCTGTTTTGTCTACAAAGGAGGTTGATGAAGACGGCAGACTTCAGAGGTGCTGACGCATTTAGTGTGGCACCTGGTTGAGGGAACCTAGATCCATGTTAGCACCCCCTTTACAAGAATGTGGCGGGTGGGTGCCCCCACCTAGCAGGTGCATGGGTGTTAACAAACCTTAACGCAAGTGAAGCCAAGTAGGAAGGTGCCAAGAAGGAGCCATACTTTGGCGTGCTGAGGCCCTTCGCCCCTTCTCAGCTTCACTCCTGTCTCGGGAGCCCCTGAGCCCACTAGTGCCTGAGTGCACCCCAACTGCCCCTGCATCTCCCCTTGGCTCTGAGACCTAATTCTGTAGGGCTGCCAGCCCCTATGCAGGCCCTGAGGAAGGGGCAGGCAAGGCAGCCACACCTGCTACCCTCGTGGGTCCACCCAAGTCCCTTTCCCCCTCTTGGTGGGAGCCAATGATGGTGGCCTGGTGCCAACGGCGGCCTCTACATCTTGTCGTCACCATGTCTCCTGACTTGTATCATTTTTCCTTATGTTTCATTTCATCCTATGTTCTTTTGTCCACCATGTACAAAACTCACCAGAGGTCATGTTGGAAACAATTAAAAGTGACTGAGGGCATGAAAGGGCAAAATCAGTTATGGTTATTGCTCCCCATTCAGGGATGTCCCATTCCACCAGAGCACCAATCTTGAATAAGTGATGGAAGCTGTTAAAAGGATCTGCTTCAGCAAAAGCAATGAGACTAATAAAAGTCCAAGAGGGATTTGATCAGATATGGAGAAGCGTCTAATGAACAGGATTAAAGACCCAGAATGGAAGTGTGTCCCTCTCATGTCCCTCCCCATGATGGAAATGACCAAAGCAATAGTTTGTGATGTTGGGAGGAAAAAGAAAAAGACTAGACATGATTATAATTGTTACGTTAACTGCCAATTTTGGGTAGTTTAAAATATTTAGGAATTCTTGTCCCTCAAAGTAAATCTGTGAGTGCTTATATAAAGGCAGTTGAAAAAGTTTTGGGAACTCTAGATAAACTGATTATGGAGGAAAATTACTAGAGCATATCTTCACTATGAATGAAACTTCCCTATTCCTGAAAAAGGATGCCTAACAGGAGGAGTTTTACTCAGAGAGGTCAAATCAGTGCCAGGTTTCAAGGCTTTTAAGGACAAGATAACGGGAACAGCATGTAGGCTACAAACGAAAACCCTTTGTGAGCTGGCACAGTGAGGAACCCAAAGCCTTCAAGCGCATAAACAGGTACACACAGGCAGCTCACCACAGCACACTGTAGTGCAGTAAGTCATGGATGACCCAGCTCCTCTTCCAGGACTTTGTCCTGAATACCTATGTCAGTGAAATGAAAAATTATTGTTTGGAGAACACCATACCTTTCAAGATTTTGCTTGTTATTAATAATTCTCCTGGAAGTCTTTCTTTTATTAGTGATCTTTGTCCCAATGTCAAAATGATGTTTCTCTATCCAAACACTACCTCTTGATTTAGCCTCCCACCTAAGAATCTTTTGCCCAGGCTATTGCTGCAACTGAGAAGAGGCTGATGTAATTCTGGAAGGATCACAAAAGCTATGACTACACCAAGAACCTGGCTTGGGGTGATGTCACCAAGGAGTATATGAGTAGCGTGGAGGAAAACTCTCAAGGGGGTGGGGAGGGGGTTGTCCATGATTTCAAAGAATTTGCCAAGTATGAGGGGTTGCAAAAATCAACAAAGTTGTGAGATAACAAGAAACTTTCACCTGGGTCTGGATGAGGATAACAGGAATTGACTAATGAGGAGTTGTTGGGACTGGAGCAGGAATGCATCGCTGAAGAAGAGACAAGAGTAAAGGAAACTGCAGGAGAGAGGGTAAAGAAGAACCCCAAAGAAGATTCAGAGTGAAGAGAATCTTCACAAAAGCTCTCATAGGCCTCAACTGTTCTTTAAACAGTTTAAAAACATGGATCCCAAAACAGAAAGATTTTCATGACTAGAATGTTCCTGGTGCATAATTTGTTTACAAGCAAATCTATGATGAAAGAAAGAAACCAAGCAAACCACCAAGGACATATTTCTGAAAAGTGCCACACCTCCTTGAGAGCCTCAGGCAGTGCTTCAGGGCAGATTCCAGAAGAAGGTTTTGTCATCATGGGAGATGACAGTCTCATCTAAGTTCTTTCCCCTGAAGACACCCCAGCGGGACAAGATGTGGAGACTAATATGTGTGATTATGTCTTCGTTTTTAACAAAAACAAAAGTTTAAAAAAGTAAAATAATAATTTAAAAATAGCAAAAAGCTTATAGAATAAGGACTTTCATAAAGACAATATTTTTCTGCAGCTGTACAATGTTTGTGTTTGAAGCTAGGTGTTACTACGAGAGTCCAAAGCTAAACAAAAATTATAAAATTTATAAAGTTAAAAAATGACAATAAGCTACATTAATTTATTATTTAAATAAAAATGTACTGAAAGGAAAAATATTAAATTTACAGTAGCCCTAGTGGATGGGGTTTATTTTTTTTTAATTTATTTTATTTTATTACTATAAAATATTTTAAAATTTACATATACTTGCCAACAATTGTAATCCCCATGCATTCCCCATCACCATCTCACCAGTGCACCATCACCTCAGTCCCCCGTGCTCCTGTCTGCCCTCAACCCTCCCCCTCCCCTCTCCCCATCAAGTGTCCCCAATTTGTCTTTGTCTTTTCATTTTTCGTTTTTGTGTCTTTATTGTTGTTGTTGTTATTATTATTACTGTTGTTGTTGTTCTTATTCCTTTCCTTGATCCCCCTTTGGTTCCCTTATGTTCCTCCTAAGGGAGGAACCATCTGGTATTTTTCTTTTGCCTTCTGACTTACTTCGCTGAGCATAATCCCCTCCAGATCCGTGGATGGGGTTTATAAAATCTATAGTCTCATACAGGAGCACGCTAGGCCCTTTCACTCATCCCTCACTCATCTTTTCACTAGGACAATATCCTGTCCTGTGGTCTCCATTGTCAGTTAAGCACCTTATCCAAGGAATGTTTTTTGTGGGTTTTTTTGATACCCTATTTTTACAGTTGTCTTCAGTGCTCAAAGCAGCAACCTGCTGTGATTCGCAGTCATGGCTAGACTACACAGCCTGAATGTGCAAGGGGTAGGTCATTCAGGCTCATACAGTTACACTTTATGACATTCATACAATGATAAACCACCTCGTAATGAACTTCTCAGACAGGATTACAGTCATTAGCATCTCATGATTGTAGGGGGCTGTTCAAATTTTCTTTTTCTTCTTGCATATTTCTGGATAAAGTGTTTTTCTAAGAAGTTTTCTATTTCTTTTTTTTAAAGATTTATTTATGCATACAAGAACTGGGGTACAGGTCAGAGATGTGGGGGGTGAGAGGATCCACCAGAGGCAGAGTGGGGAACAGAACAGGCAGTCAGACTGAAACACACTGCTGAGGAGAGCAGTGGGCAAGGCAGGAGAGGTCTGCTGTGCCATGTGGGTCAGCTCCCCGGCTGGCAGCAGGGATCAAACTCGTGCTGCAGTGGCTGTGGTTTGCTTCATAGTGTGTTGCTTAACCCACTGTGCCACCAGGGAGGGTCCAGAAGTTTTCTATTTCATCACAATTCTTAAGCTTATTGGTCTAGAGGTAGCCTTGTATGCTCTTTTTAATGTCCATGGTGCTTCTAGTGATGTCACTTTTATTGTTCTAGCAGTTAATTGCTTTCCTTCTTGATCTGTCTTTGTAGGGCTTATACAATTTGTGTCTTTTCAAAGAACTGATATTACCATTACGGGTTCTCTCTTTTGTTAATTTCTCCCTTGCATTTCCTCCCTTCTGTAGCTTTTGGTTTAACCCTCTTTTTCTAACTTCTTGAGATGTATGTCAATATCAGTGATTTTTCATCCTTTCTGTTTTCCCCTTTAATAGATGAATTTTGGGGCTATAGAGTTCCCTCTATATTTAAGTACATTTCATAATTTTGATATGCTCTATTTCCATTATTATTCAGTTCAAAATGGTTCTGTTAGTCCATTGTGATTTCACCTTTAACCCATGGGTTATTTAGAAGTACATTGCCTGGTTTCTAAACATTGCAGTTATTTAGCTATTTAGTTATTTAGCTGTTGATAAACAGCTAATATCTTAACAGAAACAATGACAGTTAGAAGAAATGGAATAGTGTCTTTAGAACGCTGAAAGAAAACAACTGCTAATCCAGTATTCTATACACAGAGAAAAAATCCTTCATTTTCAGTGTGCTCTCTCCATAGGGGCAGAATTGAGTTAGCCCTGGACTCTGTGTCTGTCACTGAGATGTATGGAATCTTGAGTACATTAACTGCTTGGATATCATAATAATACTGAGGTCCTTGCTATGGACAGGTCCCTCTTTTGTTAGACTTGAAGAATTAAATACACATTCTTGCTTCAGGCAGGCTTTTGTGTTAAATGGAATCTTGGCCCAGGCTTATTATCTCTGTTCTAATTTTATTGCCCTGCTGCCTCTTTCTGGAGTTGCCTAAGTGTTGCTCCACCATATTACCTCTGAGTTGCTGAGCTGTTTTCCAGAAATATACTCTTATGTACTCTCACTTGTAGTAGAGTCCCTCTCATGGAGCCCTTCCACCACGACTCATTTCCATCAGAAAAAAGTCATCTGGGACCTCCCTGGTGGTGCAGTGGGATAAGCAATGCACTGTGAGGCAGCCGGCTGAGGCCACTGCAGCTAGAGTTCGATCAATGTCTCCTGCCAGGAAGGTGGCCCACATGGTGTGGTAGACCTCTCCTGCCTTGCCGGCTGCTCCCTTCAGCAGTGTATTTCGGTCCATCTGCCTGTTCTGCTTCCAGCTCTGTCTCTGGTGGATCTTCTCGCCTCCCCCCCCGCCCCCCACCAACCTCTGGCCTGTGCCCCAGTGCTTGTATGCATGGATAAATAAATCTTTAAAAAAAGAGAGAGAGAAAGAAAAAAGTCACCTATGCCAGTATGACAGGTTACAATGATACCTGAGCTAGTTTTAGGAAACGCATATTATAGCTTCTCTGCTATAATACTTCTCTAGGTTTCACAGTATAAGAAGACATTTTCTTCCAAGGAGGCTGGCTTTGTTCAAAAACAATCAATTTTCTGTTAAGAAATAGTTGGCAGATATTGCGACTCATTTCTGAGCAACCACATGTCCAAAGCTTCAAATTGAGGTATGCCATTTATTAAAACTATTTTGCATACACATTAAAATCTTACAAAGTTATGCATCTATTCAACACATACTTATTGATCACATCCTGTGAGCTAAGTAAGCACCTACTCTAGACCATAGGTATATAGCAATAAAAAGAGAAAATCCTTGATCTCACGAGCTCTTATTTTAGCTCAATACATTAACTCCTACTTATCAATAATTGGGCATTCAGTACTGCCCCCCTGAAACAATCGAATGGTTCAACATTTGAAGTGAGGGCTGGTCTAGAACACAAGAGGCTAATGGTCAAGCTATTGGCATGATAATCTTTGATGCTTTGAAGATGGGTAAGGTATTTTTTGGAAAGAGTGTGAATTTGCACAGAGCCAAGACATGGATGACAGGGAGTCTCTAAAGCCATGACAGATAAAATAGACTGGTTGCTGCACTGAACACGTAGTTCTTACAGACAGAGACCCTATCTTATTTATGTCTCATTTTCCAATTGCTGGTACAGTGCCTGACATGTTTAATGACTTTTGTGAAATAAATGAATTGATACTAAGGAGCAAGTGAGTAAAGAGATCCCCCTTGGAGTTCACCTAGTCTCATGCCTTTAAAAAGCAACTAGATAAAGATAACTCCCAAATTTACAGCTCTACTCCAGAATTTACCTGTAAATTCCCAACTCCTAAATCCAACTACCTTCTCATCCTATCTCCATGTCTTTAGGCATCTCCAACTTAGTATGTCCAAAATCAAACTCCTGGTCCTCCTCTATCCTATTCCTAAAATGTTCCACCCCCATATCACCCTAGTTAGTCAAGAAATTCACTCTTCCAGTTACTTAGGGTAAAAACCTTAAAGTCATCCTTGACCCTTTCTTTCTCTTACAGTCTGCTTCTTTTCTATCCTCATAGCGCTACCTTTAAAATTTGTATTTCCAGAATCTGTCTACTTCTCACTCTCCCCTCTGCCTCCACCTGGTTCATGATATCATTATACCTTGTCTGGATCATTGTAAGAGTCTCCTGATATGTCTCCCAACTTCTACTTTTGTCCCCCACGGTCTATTCACCCATAAGAGCCAGACTAATGTGAAAAACATTAGTCAAGTGCAACCATTACAGAAAGCAATCTGGACTGACCTGAAAAACTAAGAAAAGAAAGAACATGCAACTCAGTGACCCCATTCTTGGGCATCAATTCAAAGAATATGAAACCATTGACTAAAAAAACCCATGGGCCACAGTGTTCATAGCAACATTACTGACAACAGCTAGGATATGGCAACAGCCTAACGTTCATTAACAAATGACTGGATCAAGGTGTATACACACACCTTGAGTATTACAGCCATAATAAAGGATGAAATGTAACTATTTGCAACAAAAAATGGAGGAAATCTAAGGGAACTGTTTGCAGCAAAGTATGGTAGAATGATAAAAACCAATACTGGATACTGACATAGCAGGCAAGTCATAACATACAACACTTTAAAAAAACAGTGGACATCAGTAAACATCCTGAGGGCTCTGAGGTTAAGAGGATGGGGGACTTAATGGGAAAATGGGGTACAAAGAATGGTGGTGGGGCAAATATCTTAAAGATGCTAGTAAAAAATTAATTTTTAAAAAGATGAAAAGTAACAAGTGTTGGCAAGGATGTAAAAAGGCAAATCTCATGTACCATTGGTGAGAATGTAAATTGGTACAGCTGCTAGGAAAAACAGAATGACAATTCCTAAAAACATTAAAAATAGAATATTGCATGATCCAACAACTCCACTTCTGATTATTCACCCAGAGGAAATAAGAACACTATTTAAAAGAGTCAGTGACCCTCCCATGTTCACTGATTCATCACCATTCATAATCTAGAAACATGTGTCCATTGATAAATAAAATGTCGTAAACATATGACATGTTAAAAAATAATAAGCATGTCATATCCAGACTTAACTCTTCCAATGGTTTCCCCAATTTCTTCAAATAAAAGTCCTTATTTTGCTCCAAATTCATTTTCTACTCTCACACTAGATGCTCCAGCCTGTCTATGACCTCCTTGCTGATCCTCACATGACATGCTGTGAAGCTCAGGACTGCAGCTCATACTTACTGTCTGGAATAATGCTCCCCAAAGGGCTCTTGTTCCCTTGCCTCAAAGGTGACCATCTTAGCTACCCTTTCCTGACCACTGCATAGAAAATTAAAATCCCCTTCTAGCTCCCACTCCCCTGCTTTTCTCCTTGGCGCTCACATCATTAATTACATCATGCAATTTCCTTATTTCTTTTCGCCTCTCCCCACCAGAATGTAATCTCCATGAAGAAAAGGACTTTGGCTTATTTTGTTCACTGCCGAATCCCCAGGACCCTACACAGTGCCTATTCAATGAACTCATCAAGTACTGAAAGCATCCCAAGACAATAATAAAAGTAGATTTAGTAGGCATACACTATGTGAGGCCCCATTATGAGACTCACAGGTGATTTTTCATTTTTACAGAGGAGGCACATGAAGTGACCAAGACTCGGCTGTCACTGGATCCCGGGCTCTCTGCAGAACCCGCGGTCCCAGTGTACCAGCCGTCCCAGGAACAGCAGTGCCCGGGTCCTGCGCAGGCTTTGGAGCCCAGCGTGACTGACCAGCCTAGCGCAGCCTCCGCCCAGGTTCTTCGGGTGTGGTTTTAGTTACCACAACTAGGAAAGGGAGGCTATGTGGGAGAGGGTGGCCGAAAGGTCTCCCAAACTTCGCCTTCCAGCACGGGGAAGGTGTGTCCCCGCCGGCACCTCCGTCCGGAATCTAAAGTCCTGGTCCAGGTTTCCGCCCGGAACGCTCCCGCCGACCTCCCGGAAGTCGCTCCCGTTGCCTGGGTAACGGGCCCCGACATCAGGGGTGGCTGAGGCACCGCGATGGACTTGGAGGAGGCGGTGAGGAGGCAGCGCGCTGAGCGGGCCTCTCGGCGGGGCGGGAACCGAGCGAGGCGGAGGGGAAGGGACGCCTGGACGCCGCGGGGCTGCGGGGGCGGCAGCTGGCCGGAGGAGGGCGGGGCGGGAGCCAGCAGGGCGGAGCCGGGTTGGAACGGCCTGCGCCCGCATGTGCGCGCGTTTTGGAGGGGAAGGAGGCTGGAATTTCAGGCTGGGTGAGGTTGTGGGTGAAGGGAGGGTGGGGTGTCAGTCGTTATGGGTGTGTTGCCGCAGGATGAAGTCGTGGGTTTTGTGGGGTGACCACCCACATGGCTCATCCTCTCTGGATGGGACCACCCACAAGTTCTCTTTGATGCTGGCTGGGGTGAGGGAGGGCGCGGGTTGCAACCTGCGGCCCCCGAGTAACCCCTGCTGCTTGTCTCACGGGTATCCACTCCCCTTGCCCCACCCTCTCACCCCAACCCCGGGCCTGGTGCAGGGATTCAAAATCTGGGGCCTAGCCAAGGTAATGATAATTATCAGCATAGGATCATTGAAAAACATTATCAACTTGTCGAAATTAGACACTCATTTTTGACATGCTATGTAAAATGCCCCACTCTTCGATGGCATTAACGGGTTACCCGATAATTAGATCAACAATTATAAGATGTTAGACAGCAGATGTAAGGAATCAGCACACTGCTTGCCAGTGTGTGTGTGTGTGTGTGTGTGTGTGTACGGAGCAGTAGGGTGCTAGAAGACCTAACTGGGGGCAGTTGCTCAATATTGTTCATCTTGTGATAGGTGGTACTGCTAGGTAAATGCCAGGCTAATGAGGTTAATAATCATGACTCACACACACTAGCCCGTGTTCCCCATGAGTAGGGATCATGTCAGTTTTGCTCACCATCCCTAGCACATCCATAACCGATACTCTTTATGTTGCTGAATGAATGAGTTGAAACTTGAAACAACCCTAATAAAATCTGTTTCCTCAGTGGTGAGTATGTGTTTTTAGTGTCTCTGACAAAGTTCCAGATGGTATACCGCTTCTGTTTTTTTAAAGTCTTTTCTATATTTAAATTTTGTCACAGCATTTTAAAGGCGTATCGACTCATCTTTTTTTCCATTTTACTCTTACCATTTTTACCCCTTACACAGTGCCTATTTTAGTGACTTTAATGATTTAATTCAGTTAAGACTGAACTGCTGTTCTTGTTTATAGATAATCTCATTCATATATTTCTATTTTCTGTTCCTATGATTTCATACATTTCTATTTTCCTGGGAAACAATTGCAGGGAACCCTCTAAGTAGAACTTAAGGGTTTAGTACAACCCTGAAATATGGTTTGATATTTGATAGTAACACTTTCCTGTCTTCTATAGAGAGAGTTCAAAGAACGCTGTACTCAGTGTGCTGCAGTGTCTTGGGGTCTCACTGATGAAGGCAAATATTATTGTACTTCTTGCCACAACGTCACAGAAGTAAGTAACAGATTTCATTTGTGAATTTGCTTATGTTTAAAAGGTTGCCGGTTCAGCCTGTTATGTGGCATTGTTCCAAAAGAATTAGTCTGTTTTTATCACCCAGGTAGTGTTCAAATTCCAAGAATATAAGGAGTCTTCAGGTCAAGGAATTTGTAAGTGAGCTTTAATGTGAACTCTTGAGATTATGTATAAGTGATTTCCTGATTCAAACTGTTTAGTCTAAGAGGAAATAATTAAAATTGAACTTAGAAGATAATGCATTTCTTTTTACCTGTTAATACTTAGTCATTAATATATTGTGGTAGCTTAGATGTTTGGAGGATAGATGGTTAGAAGAATTGAGAATGGTTGGAATAACTATATATGCTCTGTTATTTTAACTTTTATAAAGTGTTTTTTAATACATTTCATTTTCTACAATAAACTACTTTTATCATCATAAAAATCCACTAAATTCACAAAGTCTAACCTACACCTTTATTAAAATTCACAAAATATTGCAATAACTGTTGTCTAAACTGGCTAAATTCAAGACTAGAATTTTTTTCTGAATAAAAAACACCAAAATAATTTTCTTATCCTGTTACCATTTTGAAGGCCTTTCTGCAGGTTGTAGAGTCTGGAGAGCAGAGCATGAGGATCACATGCAGAGGAAGGAGATGCACAAGGAAAGGCCGCCCCTGTGCTTGTCAGTAGGTGGGGCAAGTAGGTTCAGGAGTTGTGAGTGTGACACAGCCATAGTTTAAGTGTTGAGCCGCGACTTGAGCTCGAGCCTTTTGAATCCAGCATTTGTGTTACCATACCTGCCTCTTCCAGTAGGTTGTCATACTGTTCTGTGTAACCCAGGGAAGTGAGGCGATGTTCACAATGCAGTGCTGGGTCCTCTGCTGGTTCCACACCTTCAGGGCAATTGAACCAAAATAAGGGTGTAGACAACCAGCACTTGGACAGACTAACCATGCCAGAACTCTCCTTTCTAGAAAAGAATCTACTCAAAGTCTGCAGAGCCAGAAAGGAACAAACTGTTACCTTCACCATGTGGGCCTGAGATAAGGCAAAATTAGGACAGATGAAAGTAGCTGTGAAGACTTTGGCTTCTGACCAAGGTGGGGTTACAGGGACCAGATTTACCTTACTACCTTAAACATCTAAAATCTGGGTAAAATTACATGAAACAAAAGTTAAATATTGCCCCTTAAGAAAAGTGGCTAATTGACCTTATAATTCCATTCACACAAGAAGCTTTTCTCTTGAGACTATGATTGTCTTTCAGCCTGTAGTTGAAGTTCTTAATGTTTGTTTCCCATTTTTTAGTTACCCTGAATATTAAAAAGTACTGACTTTGTGAAATTGCTGGGGTGATGGATATGTTCATTATTTTGATGATGATGATGGCTTCGTGCATACACACATCCGCATCAGGTTGTACATTTTGATGTGTGCAGTGTGAGCCTCTGCTTTGCTGCCTGTTAGGACACTAGCAGTTCACTCACCACTGCTTTTGTACCATCTGTGCAAATGTAAACACAGCGAAGGAAGATTGGGTCTAACTGAACAATTGCCATTAGCAGGGCTTACAATTTTATAGAAATTAAAACACATTACTTGCTGTTTACATTAACCCTGTGATAATATTTCTGTTTCATTCTATCTAATAAAACCTGCAGCAGTCACTTTTTTTTTTTTTAACTTGAAAGTGCCTAGTACCACTGCCTTGCCCACATTTGAAAGACTATCAACCTGTGTGGACTGACCTACCAAGAATGCAGCAGTTTGAGAATGGGCAACATCTTACATGGGCCAAGAACTTAGCTCAGTGCCTTCCATGTAACAGGCATGTATTGCCCAACTTCGGTGGTTCCTCTTGGCTTTATGGCAGTGCAGGCATGTTCTGGCTGCCTGCCATGTGGGGCTGTGAAAAGCCAGGCCTGGGACTACCTGTGAGACAGTGGTCACACCTACCAAGAGTGGAAGTCGTGGTACAACTTCCCTGTTTCTCTGCCCCTTTCCTTGTATTCCTCCTTCCTCTACATGTGATCTGCACACTCTGCTCTTGAGACTCTACAGTCTGGGGAAAGACCTTCAAATGGGGAAGGGGATTAGAGAATTATTTTGGCATATTTTATACTGGAAAAAATTCTAGGTCTTAAAACCGGCCAGTTTAGAAAACAGATATTTAAGTTATTTTGTGAATTTTAATAAATGTGTAGTTAGAATTGTTTGAGTTTAGTGGATTTTTATGATTATAAGAGCAAGTTAACTGTAGAAAATTTGGAAATTATGAAGATGAAAGCTAAAATCACCAATAACCTCAACAGACAATATTTTAGTAGTTTCCTTTCGGTTTTTTCCCTTTATGTTGGAAGGTGTTATTGGTGAGTGCAAATGAATCTTCTGTCTTAATAGGTTTTTCTCCTGTGCTATTCTAAACATTTGTGGACATTTTTTATTGACTAAAATATTCAACACTGTAACTATGTGTTAATTAATGATAAGTCTAATTTTGGATTGGTAGCTTTTTCTAGCTTTTAGCCATTTCACATTTTGTCTAATCCAGATGTTAAGTCTTTGTTCTTGCCTACTGTTAGATAAGTTTTATCTGCTTTTGCTGGGTGATTGCTTTGGCGTGTATTCTGATAAGTCTTAGGTTCTTACTGTGGTCAACCTATACCACTGGAACTGCTTTAAATATTGTTCCTGGGACTAGAGAGAACATGTTCCAAAAGTCCTGTTCTTAGAGACTTTATTCTTAATGAAAGTTGAAGATAAATTTCATTTCAAGTCTCTAAATTTAGAGAACCTAAGTATAAGAATTTTCTGTTGATTAAAAATCTTCACCTTTCAACACAAAAACACTAATTCAAAAGGACACCTGCACGCCTGTTTATCACAGCTCTTTTCACAATAGGCAAGCTATGAAACAACCCAAATGCCCAAAAATAGATGACTGGATCAAGAAGATGTGATATATACATAGAGTATGACACAGCAATCAAAAAAGATAAACTCATGCAATTCGCAGCAAATGGATGGCGTGAGAAGGGATTATGCTCAGTGAAATAAGCCAGAAAAAAAGGGAAAAACATCAGATGGTTTCACATATAGGAGGAATGTAGAGGAAACAAATGAGGGACTAAGGAAAAAAATTAATTGCAATAAATTAAAATAAAAATCAATAGACAACTATAAATCTGAGTTATTCCCTAGGGGAGAAGGAGGAGAAGAAAGAAAATGGGTGGGAAGAGCACAAGGGGCTATGGTGATGGTGCACGGCTGAATTGGTGATGGGAATTTCATGGGAACAGGAAATATACACTGTACAAAAGTGAAAAATAATATAAAATAATAAAATCTTCACCTTTCTTCACCATTAAGACTTAATCTTTTCATTTTTTGGTTGTGAGAGAACCAGAATCTGAGGTACCAACCCTTGAGAACACTTGGAACTGTAAAATCCTGTAGGTTTGCTGAAGATGAAATGAAAGCTGTATTAGAGTATTACTCAAACACAGAAAAGTAGGACGACTCTGCTCTACCTGTAGCTTAGGCATTGCTTATTACAATAAATGCAGAAATTATTTTAATTCTGAAGTGTGTTTTGGGTGGAGAAAAAAGTGGATAAATTTGCCTTTAGGGTTGATTTGAAAAGTTACAAGATTATTTAAAATAAAAATGTACTCATTTGATGCACATTTATTTAGTGTTTTGCTGTGTTCTAGGCGTTGTTTTAGGTACTAAGAAATTTTGTTGTTTTTTTTCTCTTTTTTTTAATATAAAATTTACTAAGAAATTTTGAATGAAAAAAGTAAAATAAGTGTTAACCAGAATGTTACCATTTATGGGACTCTTTCAAACCTTGCTAGCCCTGCTCTCATGGTTTGGTTCCTGACACTTCCCAGGTCATGCTTCAAATGCAAAATGCAGTGCATTAGGGAAAGGTAAAGCTGCCTTTGTGATGAGCCCTTTCTGTTTCCTGCAGAGATCAAAGGAAGTGCTAAACACAGGGGATATCCCCAATACTAAGATACAGGCCATCAACCGAGGGCTTAAGAGGAAAAGAAAACTTGGTAAGTTCTTTCTTCATATGTGCTTATTAGCATTCCTCAGCCACTTTTCCACCTTCATGATTTGAGGCTGTGGAATGAAATTTTATTTTTTTATTTTACTTAAAGATTTTATTTATTTACGCACACAAGAGCTGGAGTATGTGCCAGAGCCATTGAGGGTGAGAGGATTCACCAGAGACAGAATGGGGAGCAGAACAGGCAGATTGACTAAAATACACTGCTGAAGGGATAGATTCTAGAGAAGTTGCCAGAATTTTAAGTAATCCATAGTGGAATAAGTAGTTATCAGTGGTAAAACTAAAAGCAATATCTGGAAGCATGTCCTGCATCCTGCCTAGTGTCGAGGGCTTGTGTTTCCAGTGGAGCAGCTGTTACACAGAAATAATAACAGCAGAAGGCACGTATGTTTTTATTGACTGTTGGCATATGATTTTCTGTTCTTTATCTGTTACCTGTTATGAATAGGATTTTCTGTGCTTTTTAAAGAAAAGTGCTTATTTTGCAAAGTGGCGCAACTATGGAAGTGTCAGGAGAGTTAGACACAATACTCAGTATTCAGAAATCCATTTCTCACATTGAATTCTGAACATACCCTTTTCAAAGAGGGAAAATTATTTTTTCTTCAAATAGCCTCAGCATGAATATGCTTTGAAAGGTAATCAGTTTCTTTAATCCATTAACCATTAACCTTGTAATTAATCATTATTTCAGACAATGTGAGGTAAAGTCTAATTAATGATTTTTATTTCTGTGGTTAATTTCCTAGGAGTGTATTCTTCAGTTTAGAACCAGGCTAATGATAATGGTGGACTCTTATACATGAGTTAGCTTTAAGGATGCTCACATATGAAATAAATGAATGTATGTATCTACATATGTACACACATACATGAAGTGTGCATAAAATACCTGTATGAAATAATTCTTAGATGAATAGAGAATGCCTCAATGCTAATTCATATTCCTGTATCAGCTTTAATAGTAACTTTTTAATTAGACTAAAACATTAATTTTAATGGATTTATTTTCAAGTAATAGATTAATTTTAATTGAATTTTTATAGTAAAACCTGATTAATTTTTTGATCTATTTAAATAATTAAAACATATAGCTTAAATTTAAATTGCTGGAGGAATTTCAAGTGCTTCAAAATAGATGTCAAGTGTCTTATATTCAGCCTCTTTGTCCTTAGTTTTATCATCTATAAAATGAGAACCTAGACTCAAAATTTAAAATAACTTCATTAATTTCTAATAGCTGTGGAGTAAGAAGAGAATGTATTTGTATACAGCTCAAGTAGCTTAAACCTCTCAACTTCTAAATGCATCAAAATGACAGGTTTTCTACTTGACTCCCATACAATCTAAGACTTCTTCCTAGGGCTGAATTAGTCAGGAGGGAAGGGGAGACCTTGCCACATTCAGGGAAGGGGAGGGAGTCCTTGTTCTGCAGGTGGAAGCGGGTCCTGGAGTCAGAGGAAGAGACTTCAGAAGCTGTGAGTAGTAAGTGCTGATAGGGTTTTCAGAGAGTTATACTATTTGCTCATTAACATTTTCTTTAACTGGTGGTTCTACTTAAACATGTGACTTTGTCTATTGAAGTGGCAGATTTATTCACAGTCTCTTAAGGTTGTTTTGTGGATTCCAAAAATAATCTACCTAGAATACCTAGCACACCCCTGGTGCCTAAGCAGAGCTCTGTGATTATTGATTTCCTTGTTTTCAAATTCCCCCTACAGCCTAAGCCCATTTCCAGAAGCTCAAGAGGCCATTGAACAGTCCATTTTCTTTCAGTGTTTTTTTGTCCCTTCTGCACTCCTGGACCATCACATCTTGGCTTTTGCTCTCTCATTCTCCAAATGTTCACTTTATGGGGTGGAACAGAGGATCAGTAGGAGCAGTGCCTCAGGACTTCCATTTGGGATTCTGCTGGGCATTATTCAGTACAATATACATCTTTTAAACTTATTTCATTTTTTTAAAACATAATTACTATTAATTTTCTGCCTTTAAATATTTCAGAAAAATTATAGGTCATTAAAAATACTTGAAATCTAATAAACTATGAAAATGGTGTTTAGCTTTAGCATTCGTGTACAGATTTTGCCAAATTAGAAACAGGAGAATATAAAAATGGAAACTCTATTCGGGGGTACAAGAAAATTCCATTTGCAGTGTATAAAACACAATTGTAGCTATGTAGTAGCATTCTAGTTAGTAAATTAGGAGCACAAATATCTGAAGATGTTCTTTGTCATTAGAGAAAGGTTGGGATTGGTATGTCTGTGAAGGTTTTCAGCACATACTTTATCAACAAGCAGAAGCCTTAAAGAATCTTGGAGTATGCCCAGAATTAAAGGTAAGTGCACCTTTTGTCTAAACATTTGCATTATATTGTTATGGTTTAAAGAACAGGAAGAGTTAAAGTGAAATTAAGGAGAAGAGAGATTATAGGAACACTTTGACTACTGAAAGAATCACTTTTCCTGGAAATTTCACTTTAACCCTTTCACTTGTCCAGTAATTCCTAAAGTATGTTCTACCAGATGTGAATAAACAATATTTCTAGTATTTCCAGAAGAAAATAAAAAAGGTGTAGTCTTCAGATATTTAGGAACTACTTAAAGTAAAGCAATTAAGTTTGCAGACTTCTCAGTGACTTTTATGTGTTAATGTGCTTGCTTAATTTCCAACGGGTTGTAATATGCAGTAGTAGCAATTTAAGGACAGAATCCTTTGGTGTGTATACATTTGAGGCATCTGTCAGGACTTAAGTTCCACAGAATACTTTTTGGCACTGGGGGATGGTACCTGGAAGCAGGGGTTGTCACACTGGAGTATGTAAGCAGGTCACCTGAGACCTGTGAAGATGCACTGCTGGACCCCAATCCAGGGTCCTAATTCACTAGGTCTGAGGCAGGCCCAGCAGTGGGCACTTCTAAAACGATGATATTTATGCTGCTAGCCGTGCTTTGACTTTGCTCTTCTTAGGAGAACTGTAGTGTCCCTGCTGTTACTTGAATTTCGTATTCCCCTCATCTGATTGAAGCCTTTGCAGGAATTCTTTTAAAGGCCAATTATTTAACCCCTGGTTGTACACTTGCTTCATGCCCATCTTTGGGAAGGAGGCGCTAAGAGGAGCAAGGGCTTTCTTTATGCATACTCAGAATAAGAAAGCATGACGTTACATATGGACACACCTTGTTTTATTGCACTGTGCTTTAGTGCACTTCATAGATAATTGTGTTTTCTATACCAGCAGAAAGATTACAATTTGCTAAAGGCTCAGATGATGGTTAGCATTTTTTAGCAATAAAATATTTTTAAATTAAGGCATGTACTTGTTTTTTTAACCATTGTGCTGTTGCATATTTAATAGACTGTAATGTAAACTCCACTTTTATGTGCACTAGGAAACCAAACAATTCGTGTGACTCATCCTGTGGCGATGTTTGCTTTATTACGGTGGTCTGGAACCAGACCCAGAATACCTCTGAGGTGTACCTGTAACAGTAGGCTCATAAGTGACATTCAGGCAGACAGAGAGTGGGAAATCACTGTGGAGAGACATCACCCAGAAAAGATTTGTAGAGGAGCTTTTGCTGTTCAAACCGGTGGGAGCAAGCGCAAGCCCTTCAGACCCGCACATGGCCTAAAGGGATCTGGGTCCAAAAAGTATTCTAGGAATTAAAAATCCAAAAAGTCATAGCCTTCCTCACGATCATCATTGTATTAGGTAGGATTACTGGTAGTCTGGAGCTTGGTGAATCTGGTCTTTCCCTGCCAAGTTCTCCTATTATAAGTCCTTTTGTAAATAGTTTCATATAGTTACAGCAAGTAGTTGCAGTTAGGGCTTACTCCATCCTGTGTAGCTTCCTACCCATTTCATCAGGGTTAATCCTGAAAACATTTTCTCTGAATTTAGCAAATGAGCACATAACTTTTCACCTGACTATTTAAATGATGCTGCAATGGCCTGCTGAGAACACGGCTCCCAGAACCAGAACTGCTTATTGGCCCAGTTACATGGTTTTTCAGTGGTAGAAAGGAGCAAACAACTGTCTTACAGTATTGTGTTAGAGCTAATGGGTGCTTTATGATTTGTTGGTGATGAATAGATGGAAAAGTTGTTTCGTGTTACTCCTTTTGGACTGGGGGGTGGGAGGGGTAGTAGGTCAATAGGTCAGTATCTTGCCCCAACTGGAAGTATAGTCACTTCTAGATTGTTTATTTCTCAGATTCCTGGTTGAAGTAACTTGCAAATGGAAGGGATCCAAATAATCTCCTGCTTTTTAAAACGTAAGGCTGAAGAACTCAATAAGTGTTTCTGGTATCATAGCGGTAACTTTTTAAGGAAGAATGGGTAAGAAAGATGAGAACACGTTTATATGGAAGCTGGCATATAAAGTACAAGAGATTCTTTGGTACAGAAGCGCTATGTCATCATAACCTGAATCACTTCTCCTTTCCCTTCCACCTTAGAATAAAGTTTTACATAATTTTTGGAAGCGTTACCTCCAGAGGAGCAAGCAGGCATATTGTAAAAACTCAATTTATACCAGAAGAAGGAATGCTATGGTAAGTCACAAGTCTGAAAAGCGGGGATAAAGGAATTTCTAGTGAGAGTTAGAGGTGAAGCTGTTGTTCGGCCTCGTCTAGGTTTCATGTGCTCATCAGGGGATTTTCTATGATTTATGGTCCAGAAAGGGGTCACTGATGTAGACATTGGAATTAACTTTGACTTCTTGTTTGATTAGCTGAAACAAAGAAATTTGTGGTTACATTCTAAATTAAAACGTAAGCAGTTTCTATCACTGTACTATTAAAAAAATTCTTTTTTATACATGGTATTCCTTTTGTTTGGAATACCTAGTTACTGTATGTGGTATTTCAAGATTCAACGCAGTTATTTTCTGTTTCAGAAGCCGTTATGTGAAGAAAAACAAGTCTGGGTGTCTTACCCTAACCCCTACTCCCCACATTCACCAGAGCAGCTATATTTTTAGTGATTAGCTTTTAACTGCTTTGTTAATGTGCGTGGAACTTTTGTTTCGGGATAGGGGAGGACTCCACCACTTAGAAAAGCAAGTTTGACCAACTTTGATGTGTTTCATGTACGGTATTATCTAGCCTGAGAAGAGATTCTAAATCTGCTTGACACACATTTGTTAGGAACTTGGAAACCTGACCTGGTGATTCCTGATTTGCTTGGGCTCTCATGGGTTCCACCCTCAGAGGTTAGTGACCCAGGACTGGGAGAGGAGTAGGTGCTAAGAATGAACAGTCCAGAGCAGCAAAATACTATGATGAGAGGGGGAGTATCGTAAGTGGTTACTTTAGGAAATGTCTTTTTGAAGTGTGAGACAATAAATTTAAATAAAACCAAGAGAAATAACTTGAGTTTACTAGAACATCAAAAGATGCTCTGGTTTTGTTAAAAAAGAAGAAGAAGAAGAAGAAGAAGAAGAGGGCCTCTCTGGTGTCGTAGGGGCTAAGTCTTAGCACTAGCACTGCCACGGCCTGAGTTCGATCCCCAGCCAGTTTGCTGACCCACACATGGCACAACAGATCTCTCCTGTCTTACCTGATGGTCCCTTTTGCAGTGTATTTCAGAAGATCCACTTGCTCTGTCTCAGTGATCATCTTACCCCCTGCATCTCCGGGCTATATTCCAAGTCTTCTATACAAAAATAGATTATATTAAAAAAAAGAGAGAGGAATAATCCAGACTATCAAGAACCTGATTTTTAAACTCACATGGCTTACTGATTATATCTGTGCACAGAGAATTTGCTCAGCATGTAGAAAATGAATCAGAACTTGGGATTCTTTATGGTATTTTAATATTTTTAGGTTAACCTAAGATAAAGTCTCAGTTGACTTGCGTAAACACCTGTCTAAAGTAATGTTAGCATCACACTACAATCTTCTTGGTGAATAAATAAGCAAAATTTATACTGATATATAGATTGGTAAACTATAACTTCTGTTTTGAAATAAAAAAGGATAAATTACTTTTAAATTGAAGTTCAGTCTTCTCAAATAGTCAAGTATTTTCTTCATGCTTGGCTCTAACTGTTCCAAGAAGAGTAAAGGGGCAGTTATCTGTGGTTTTTTGTGAAGTCCATTCCTTAAACCTAGGAAAGACAACAAGTAAGCACAGATGGAAGTCAGAGTAAAGGACTGATTTTTGGGGTGGCACAGAAGGTGCTATTTAACAGGGAACAGTCAGGGGAGCCCTCCCTGTTGAGAGGCTTAAGACAATATGAAAGTGAACCATGAGCATCCATAGGGGAGATGGGGCACCTGGCTCTGGCCAGGAGTTCCCCCCCCCAAGGGATCAGACAGGCAGAGGACAGGGTCAGCCAGTGGCAGGTGGCTGCCATGCATGAACAAATCTAAGATTTCTTCTGGATGCTTCTATTTTCCCATGGAGTCCACACTCCTCATCTTGCTCCATGGTGCCTGCCCCTCCTGTACTTGCCTGTAGGGGGAATGCTTGGGAGGGGACCCCAGCCTCTCATCCCTTTCCCTGATTTTTTTGTTTGTTTCATTGTCTTAGGAGTTTCCTTAATGAATTGTGTCTTTTTATCTCCTCATAAAGGGTTTCTTGGCCTGCATGACTGAGAGCATGGCTGTTTTGACAGTGAGGTCAACTACTGTGGCCTTTAGGTTATCAGCCAGCTGTTTTTCTTAGGGACATCCTGACAAGACAGTAATTCGCATTAGCAGGGATAGGAGGTAGAGGTCCTTGTTAGTTAAGTGTCATAAACAGTGCCACGGGACTTCAAGGAAATGAGAAAGCACTGAGGGAGAGGTGGTTGGTTGGAAAGATGGTGTGATAGAGTAAGTGGGAAGTCACAGAGGAGAAGAAGAAAGGACAGCCATAAGAGACTGAATTAGCAAAAGGCACCAAGCACACATTCCCAGTAGGAGAAGCCGGCGTGTACGGACCCACTCTTGGTAGCTGGTGTTCTAACTCGTGTAGATACTGGAGTGGCGTGAGGAACTGCTCAGGAGAGTCCTGAGCTTCTGCTGGCCGTGTCCTTGCTCATCCCTCTCCATCCCTTTTCCAAGAAGTACTGTCAGGGAGTGCGTTGTGGGAGAGAGTTTCCGGAAGTTGGCAGAGAGTCACACTTCCCAGAAGTGGTTTCTTTTATGGGATTCATGATGGTCAGGAATTGTTAAATTTTGTGAAAATTGTTTTTAAAAGTTCCTGTGCAATAATTTTTCTTTATTTTGCCAATAGGTCCTAGAAGACAGTGTCAGTCAGTCAGACTGGGAGAGCGAGCCTGAGCTGCTAAGTGATATTAGTGGTCCTTCTCTTTTTGAAACTGGAGCAGAGTCCCAGCCCGATGGCCACGCTCGGAAGCCTTTCCCCGTCATTGGAGCTTCACACTCAGGTAAAGTGAGAATTAGCTTACCTAGACTTTTTAAACTGGTAATGCATCCTAAAGATAAATGGGCCCAGTCTTCCTGTATTCCAAGGAAGGGTGCCTGGCCTGCTGAGAAGGAATGCCAGGCTGCCTCACAGGCAGCAGACTGGCTAATCAGATGAAAGCTTACTGTCTCCACACAAAAAGCTGTGCTGTCTCCACATGAGTAATTTTGTGTGACTTTTAAAGGCAGCTAAACAGTAAGTGGTCCAGAAAGGAGGCTAGTCCAGTAAGCATCATTTACACGTGGGCTCAGAATTTGCAAAGAAAAGTTGCAGCAAAGAAATGCTAGAAATTGGCCATATGGTAACAGATGAGAACCAAAGATGACACGCCCAGCTTCTGAGCATAGGCTAGAGCCAGCTGAATACATGCTGGGTGTGTGTGAGTGTGTGTTTGATTTACTTCTGTGTTTTAAGATAGTTAAGTACATTTGAAGTTACAAATACAGATCTTGGTGAGTCATGATTTTAGTGTTTCCATGCTATGTATGTATTTAAACTTTTTTTTTTTGAACATACGCAGACAGAATTCTTTGTGAGATAGCTTCCAGACACTGTGGTATTAGAGACTGTTGAAATCTGGATTAAGTGTGATTATATAGAATTTTCAACAAAACATTTCTTTTTTAAAACTCTTACCTCCAAAGACTGATAATTCCTTTTACCAGCACATCGGCATTTCTTGCTGCACAGGGACACAGATAGTCAGATAAGTTACTTTTGTGTCCAAAGTCATAGCATCATCTGGCAGCAGTGAGGCTCGAAACTTTCTTCTTCGAGCTTACAGCTCTCCTAGGCCTGTAAACCTTCATGATCGTTTAACTGTGATAGGGGTGTTTTGTCTGTGTATTTGTATTTTAGTAAGTGATGACCCTTGAGCTTTATTTTAGTTTTTATATGAAAAGTAACTGTTAATGCAAAACTTACTACTATTAAATGCTGGTAGTCGTGAAGAAAATAAAATCACCAGTCTTTATGCCACCCAGAAGTAACCTCTATTATAGTAAATCATTCCAGAAAGTTTTTCATTCCAGTAGAGAAAGGGAAAGAGTTCTATTATTTTGTTTCTGCAAAAATGTGAGCTATTTTTCATTCTTTAAATTTTTTTATCAAATCCTGCATGCATGTAACTCAAATAGATGTATGGTTGTTATAAAATATATATATGTGTGTGTGTATATATATATATATAAAGATAACTAATGGCAGTCTACTATCCCCACTAAATGTCCTTCTGCAAAAAGCATTCATGTTCAGCTTTCATAGCCTCCAAGGCTCTGTACCACACTCTTCTGGTGCCACATACTGATTTCTGGTTTTGTACATTAACTGTTAATTCCCATATGGTAAATGGAAATCTTAGCTCTTTCACTTCTCCACTGCCCCACCTACCCACAGTTACCAGCACACAATTATGATTATATTGTAATTTTTACTAGATCAATATTTCATGCTTAGATTATTACTGATGCATAATTTTATTTGGAACTGAGACATATAGCTTTCTATGCTGGTTCTTGTGTAAATCCTTTGGTTTGCTCAGAATAGGTCATTGTCTTGTTTTTTATTTAAGTCTTCTATTTATTACTAATCTGTAATTTGTTACACCCATATCTCCACACTTCCTTCAGTTCTGAAAATTCTCTCAATTCCTTAGTGTATCAATTTTATCTTCCCAAATAAGTTTCCTGGTGCTCTTAGCTGCTCTTGTCTAGGATGATGTCTCGCTATTGTGCACTGGCTGCTTTGGGCCTCCTTTACCATCAACCTGAGCTTTCTGTCACCCTTCTTTGTTAGATTCTTTATTTCTGTCATTCCACTTCATCTTCTTTTCCTGTTTACTACTCATTTTTGGGAACATCTTTCATTATTTTGCTGAGGATATTAATGATGTCTCTCCCCTGCACCTACTCATTTGATTGTTTTGGTTTTTGCCCTTTATATTAGAGTATTTCTTCAAGTGTTTAGTAAACCTGAGTCCTATTGAAAAATTGGGATTAAAAAGTTGACAAATGATTTGTCGCCCCTCCAGCCCCCAAGCCTTATTAGCCCTGCTCTGCATAAGTGGCAGAGCTGGGTTATTTTCACAGTGAAACTCCAACATTAGCATGTTTTTATCATTTTTAAATCTTTTTCCCCTGAGCTGATCAGATTTTCCCAAATGCTATAAATCTCTCTTCACAGCATTTGTCCATGAGCACATGTCCTCTTTCACTTGTGTCTTTACTGTCCAGCTCCCGCATGACCATCCCAGCACCATGAAGTAGTCTGCTCACTGCTGTGTCCACTGGGCCCAGACAGGCCTCCATGGAGGAGGGACTCAATAAATATTCAGTGAAAGTGGGTCTAAAAGTTCATTCTAGTGAAGTGGTTTTTAAAATATATATGAAGGGGCCTCCCTTGTGGCGCAAGGGGTTAGTCGCTGCAGCCACTGCAGCACGAGTCTGATCCCCAGGCAGGAAGGTGACCCACTTGGCGCAGCAGACCTCTCCTGTCTCCCTGCTGCTCCCCTCCGCAGTGTTCTTCAGTCAGTCTGCCTGTTCTGTTCCCCACTCTGTCTCTGGTTGGTCCTCTCACTGCCTGCACCTCTGGCCTGTAAGCACCCCAGTTCTTGTATGCATAAATAGATCTTTAAAAAAAAAATATGAAGACTCAGGGTGAAGGCAGGTTGTGGCAGATCCAATATAGTATGAAAAAAAATTAAACAAAGTGACAGGAATAGGAGCCTAATGTAGTCCTGCTTTTCTCTGTCCTCCCTCCTGGCTTTAAAAACCAGCTATAGCCTGAGAACTCCAACATTCCTGTCTCTAGCCCCTCTTCTCCTATGAACAACAGATCGGCAGATGTGAGCGTTTACAGCCCACCCTGTGTTTTTGTGTCTCCTTAACCAGACCTTACATTGACTGGGCGATCTTCCTTGTGTCAGTAAGTGAAGCCTCCAACCTTCTGTTGCTCAGGCCAGAAACCTTGGAAACGTATTTGTCTTTTCTTTTTCTCTCAACTTTTCACATTCAGTCCTTCAGCAAAGCGTTTGGCCCTGCCTTTAAAATATATCCAAAATCCAACCACTGGCCACTACTGGCACTGTAGTCCAGTGCTCCTGAGAGAACATCCCGGTGCCCCCTTGCCCTCCTGTGACTCCCTTCTTCATACAGTAGCCACAGGCCCTCTCTAGAAATATAAATGAGATTATCTTGCTCCTCTATTTAATAAAACTCTCCAGAAACTTCTTATCCTACTTAGAATAAAATCCAAAGTACAAATCACAATCTGCAAATCCCTCCACAATATGGATTCTCTTTTCTGTACTGTGTTGTCTCCTGCCACTTCCCCTTATCCCCGATGGTCTGTCACACTCCTTCCTGCTCTTCTTTTAGGTTCACACCTACTGGCGCACTTGGTGTTTTTCTGAGAACCTCAAGACTTACTCTCTGACTTCATTCAGGACTCTGTTCAGATGTTCCCTCCCACAGAGGCTTCTCTGAGCACTGTGTGATCTAGCATGTGTCTTCCCCTCCCGTCTCTGTGATGCCACCGTGTGCCAGGTGTAATTCTGTATGTTCACTGACTGCCTCCCGTTATTCGAATATAAGTTCCAAAAGATCTAGGACACTGTTCACCATCTCCCCCAAAGCTAGAAGTGTGGTGCAGAAACTGAGACAATAAGGATTTATTGAGTGAGCGGTGTGGATGGCATCATGCCTTTGCTGGGGGCTGCCTGCAGGCAGGGAGGAGATCAGGTGCTGCTCAAGTCGGTGTCCTGAACGCCACTCAGAGAAGGGGGGTGTGAGTTGAGGCCTGGGTCAAAGGAATTACACATTTTTGGGCTTTGTTTTATAATTATTTATCTTTCTACTTACTTGAGAAATTGTTCCCATTTACTCAAAGATTCAAGCAGGTCAAACCCCTCTTCAGAGTCTCAGCCCATCCCTTTTCCACAAGAACCAATAATGGCCTCTTGGGCTGATTTCCTTCTAAAATCATTATTGCTCTTTATTGCCAAGTTGTTATTTATAAAGACTATAAAATTATCACCTCGTTTTAAGATATTCAGTATGCCTCTTTGACTATTTTGCTGTTGTTCTTTTGTTGTCCAAAATAGGTTACTTGCACTGTATAAGTCTCCATTTATCCTTCCAGAAACGGCATCTGTCTGTTCTGGATCTCTTGATGGAGTCGAATATTCCCATCGAAAGGAGAAGGGGGTGGTGAAGATGAGCGTGCCGGGAACGCTTGCCTTCTGCTTCCTGTCATTACTTTGGCAGAGAGAGACGATGACTCTTTCAGACCTATTGAGGTAAGCAGGACCTCTCGTGTGATGTTTTTGCTGGTTATCTGTGTGAACTAAGTGGCAATACTTTGGTTATTTTGAATTTTACAAGGAGGTTTAAATTGAGGAAGGGTCTAGACAGATTGGGGAACCGGGGCTGGTAATTCCTCTCCTTGGTTTTCTTATGTAGTGGAAATAATAGTATATGCCGTACACAGGTGTTGGGAAATCACCTGTCTAATACAAGTAAAATGCTTGGAAGATTAAAAGTGACATTTAAATACCTGAGTAGTGTAGTCACTGCTCTCCTTTCTGGGAGATGAACAGGTGGCTGCTGTTGGTGGGGTTGACAGTACCTGCGACCATGCATGGTGGGCAGAGCTGAGGACAAGCTATCTGTTTACAGGTAAAGTTGAAAACAAAACTATGGGAGGAACATGTCATATTGATAGTTAGCATTTATGTTTTCAAGATAACCTGCAGGGTTTTATAGTTAGAGTAAATTATGGTATTAAATAGATATGCCAGAGTAATGTGTTCATTTCCCTCTTGCTTTGTATGTGTTCGAAATGTTAATGTGTGGGACTAGCCAGTTTGTAGAATGTTTTTAAGAGCATAGATTTAGAACTAGACTTTCTCCTGGATTCAAATCCTGACTCTGCCACTTTAATGTATGTGACCTTGAGCAAGTTACATTTTCCTCTGCCTCTGTTTCCTCCCTGGTAGATGGAGCTAAGAGTAATACCTGCTTCGTGGGGCTGAAACTACTTTAAGTAGTAAGCGCTGCATGAACAGTAGTTATAACAGCATCTGGCACGTACGAGCTAAGTGCTGCTTATTACTATTTTTGTTGCTGTCATCATCATCAGCAGCAGCAGCAGCAGCAGCGGCAGCACTAGGCCATTGATGAAATAAAATGGCTCCAGTAAGTGATGACCATGCCTTTGAATTTGACCACATCAACCAAGTAATAAAGCTTTTCTCAGATGTGATGAACTTTGCGTGCAGATAGTCCGTGATTCAGTGCGCTTTACTGTTAAGTTAAAAACCTCATCTTGTTCTGTGTGCCTTCACTGGTGAGCTCATCCTCTCCCAAGGCTTTAATTACCTTCTCTATGATGATGACTCCCAAATTGATAGCTCCAGCCTGGACTTGTCTGCTGAGGGCCAAAGCCACATCCACAGCTACCTGCTGGCCACCTCGTGGATGGCTCATGATATCTCAAGATCAGAGGGACTCGAGGAGGCACATCTCTTGCTCTTCTGTCCTGCTTGATCATCAGTGTTTTCTTCTTAAACACGGTGTACCCTGTTACTTCCTCTCCAGAAACCGAGGACTCTCCCTAACTCTTTGCTCTCTCCGTGCAGTTAGTTAGTCATTATGCCCCAGCAGTTAATTACATTACCAGAGAAACTCACAGAGGCATCTCTGCCCCGGTTCTCCTTGTCCTCACTCCGTGCAGCAGCTCCCCAGGCAAATGCAGTGCCTGCAGTCTGCTGCTCTGTCCATTCCCTCCTGCTGACTGCGGGTTCTTCCAGATGCCAGAAATCTATCTAGTCAGATTGCTGGTGTGCTGGACAAAGCAGCCAGCCAACCAACCTAGGGAAGTCTCCGAGGGTTAGCAAAACTCTCTTGGAAAACTAACAAGATGGAGAAAATACATATGTAAAATCCTTCTCAGGGGAATTCTATATGTGATTAGAAGGAGTAAGAGCCTAAACTTTTCTCCCTCTTTCTCTCCCAACGTGCGCCTATGACTCCTCTCACTACCTCCTTTGAACCTCCTCCTCCTCCTCCTCTTCCTTCTCCTCCTCCTCCCTCCTTCCCTCCTCCCCTCCTTCCCTCCTCCCCTCCTCCCCTCAAGGGAAATTCTGAAGTATCTTCTAGTAGATGGGATCTGGTTACCTGAAGGGCATTTATTTTGCTTCTGCTTCATTGCTTGGAGCAATAGAAGATGAGACTTTTCACCACTCATTTTCCTTCCCTACTTTTCTTGGAGGAGGAGCCACAGTCACAAGCTCTCAGTGGTCCCCTGACCCACAGCAGGGAACTTGATCAAAATATAGATCACTGGACCCTGGAGATAGGGCCTGACAATCTCTGGTTTAGTAAGCCCTCCAGGGGATTCTTATGGATGCTAAAGTTTAAGAACTACTAGTAAACTTTAAAAAAATATGTAAAGAAATTGATTGGATTTTTAGCCTGGCCACGCAAACCACAGATTTTATGCTGACCCTACACGGCATCCTTTAACAGCATCCACAGTCCTTAGTATACATTCATAATCCTAAAATATTCACTCCCCAAATATTATTGAATATTGACTGTGCATATGTTTTATAGTCTAAACCCTTGATATATAGTTGTGAACTATGTAGATCAAGGCTCTGCTCTCATGAAGTTCTAGACCGGAGGAGGAACCCAGACAGCAAATACATAAATGGGAACTGATCAAGGCAGGTGCTGTGCAGGGGGCTTGAGCAGTGGCATGGAGGGGAAGACTGGCGGCTACATCAGCTGAAGGAAGGCCTTGCTGAGAAGGTGGGGTTTCATTGAGTGAAAAGAGCCAGCAGGTGAATATCAGGAGGTCATCCCAGGAGGAGGGACCCTTAAAGTAGGGGCATGCCAAATGGAGAGTCTCTGAGAGGAGGAGGGCAGAGGTAATAGGTGGGGGCCACATAAATGTCTTTAGATTTAGATTTCTTTTAAATTAAGGTAGAATTCATTTACAATAAAACTCACCCTTTGAAAGGCGCACTTAGGTGATTTTGAATACATTTACAATGGTGAACACCCCTTAAGTTTTATTTCCAGGACATATTCATCAGTCTAAAAGGAAGTTTAGTTCAGAAATTCAGCTTTTAAATGTGATAGTAAGCCACTGGAAAATTCTAGCAGGAACATTCAGGAAGCTGTGAGGAAAATGGCTTTCCAGGGAGAACAGGTGGCCTTTTTTGTTGTACTTCACTTAGGAGAGAGTGATCTAGATTAGGACACCAGTAATAGAAGTTGAATGAGGTGAAGGACTCCAGACATGGGGTTCAGTTCCAGCACAGCACTACTTAAATCGTCTGTGATGAAGAGCCAGCTTATTAAATCCCCAGCCTGGCACAGATTGAAACTTCAGGGCACATGGGATACTTTTAGTTTGTGCTAGTTCCCCTGTTACCTTCCTGGATTGATCCAGAGACCCATGTGATCATGCTTAAGATGTTCAGAACTTTGACTCCTATCTTTTAGGGAAAAAAAATATATTTTTAAAAAGGAAATTTAGAAAGAAAAAAGAACTTTGGGAAGAAGTGAAGAGCAACGTTCTTTATTAGTAGGGAAAATTGTTAAACCCCAGATGCCTAAGACCTGCTCTGTGCAGACTTTTCTGCTTCCCCCAAGTGGGTCTCTTACTCCTCCCAGCAGCCTTGGGGGGCATGGGAGGATGGCAATGTCGCTGTCTATATTGACTCACTATAGGATCTCTGAACTGCTAGGGTCACAGAGTTGGCAGGGGCTGGGGCAGCTTCATGTCTTACTCATCTCAACTCCTAACTTCTCACTTAGGGCTGATGGGTACTGTTACAGGGGAGTGATGACCAATTATATTGTGAACATATTAACATCAGGGAATACTAGATGTTATAAAAGTGATCAGCATTCAGTATGTCCTATATGCAAAATAATGTGAACCAAGAATATAGTTCTAAAATCTATGAATCCTGATTACTGTATACAAATAATTTTATATAGATTTTATTATTTATTTTTTAATTTTAAAGAGCAGGTTTATTAGGGGAAGGAACAGAAGAGTAAAGGACACTTGCATAGACACAAGGGGGTAGGCAGAGCCGCCCCGAAGGGACAGGTTTGCTGAGGGAGGTCTGCATGGTTGCAGATGGGCGGCCTTGAGGAGAGCGGCCTCTGCTGAGGGAGGTCAGTGAGGAGAAGCCCAGCATGGTACAGGTCACAGGCAGGCAGGAGGCCGCTGCCCTGCAAAGAGAGTTGGTGGAGAGAAGCACCAGCATAGTCACAGGTGGGCAGAAGGATGCTGCCAATTTTATATAGATTTTAAAAACATGAAAATTAGCTGGGAGAGGCTATCCCTATAAGGCTGCTCTAATTAGTCCTGTTTTATCACTACGCTTTAGAACACCACTTTCACATAAAATAATTATGTTAATTCTCAACTTTCAGTAATCTAAAAAGTTAAGTCACATTTTTCATTTGAAATTGAAGTAGAACCAATTGTCTTTAGCTAGAAAGCTGAAAGCCACACCAAACATCAGCCCAGCTCTGACTACAGCTGAGAGAAAACATTTCATGTCCTGATTTAGTCCTGCTTTTATCTTATTTTTCTATACAGTTTTCTGGTTTTCAAAGTCTAGTGTGTAGATAGGGCACAGGTGGTAAGACCCCTGTTCCTCACTCTCTGTTCTTCTCCTTTTCTTCTGACCTAACATGCTACACATTTCATTTATTTGTTTTATTTGCCATCTTTTACTTTTAACTAGAATGTGAACTCCTTGGAAACAAGAATTTTTTGGGAGTTTTGTTCACGGCGATATCCCCAGGCCTAGAGCAGTGCTGCATGTATTATACTAGTAAATCTCGGTTAAACGGTATATTGTAAGTCCGTGTGCATATCCATCTCTGGAGTTGTGTTGTTTCCTTCAAGTTAATTAAATCACTGAACATTTGCCCCCCGCTGTACAGCCACATAGGGATGGAGTGGTCAGCAAGGGGTCTGGTCCCTTCCTGTACAACTGCCAACTGCTGTGTGCTGTCATGGGAGCTGGGGACAGAGAGACAGATGGGGAGCCAGTCTGACAGGGTTCAAGAAGGCTCTCCCTGAAGAAGTGAATTAAAAGATGAGTAGGACCTAATCTTGTGAGAGGAGTCGAGGGAGGAATCAACACCATGGCTGCAAGCCAGTGGTGAGCTGGTCGATAAGAAATGTACTTTTTGCACATGAAAGAGCTTTCTGGTTAGAAACATAAGACATTAGAAAATCGACTAGATGTTCTTCACACATGAGGGCACAGAATAATAAATATCTGCAGATTTGCATCCTTAAAACTATATGGGAGCTAGAATGGGCTTCACTGATTCTCACCTGAGTCTTTGTAATACAGCATTTTCAGGAAGTTTCTACTTTGCTAAGTAGTTACATGCCTCTCATGGAAACTTTTTTTCTTTTTTAATAAAGATTTGTTGAAGAGGACCATATTCCTTACATAAAAGCTTTTGAGCATTTTCCAGAAGAGATGAAATTATATGGGCGTGACAAAGGAATCTTTGCTATAGAGGTAAGTTATTTTCTTTTTTTACTTTGTTGTCATTAACAAGACACAAGAGTAGTAGGGTGATTTATTTTCCTGGTCTGACTTATTTGGTGTTAGGAGGTTTTTTTTTTTTAATATCATCTAGGTTTTGTTTTATCCAAATTTGGAACATGAGCCATAGTGTCATTTTTTGTTTTTCTTACATGACTTTTTCTACTCTTTTAGGTTATCTTCAAAAGTTAACTATAGTTTGACATGTGTGCATTGTGAATTAAGTATGTTATTAAAACTAAACTTGAGAGACACTAGGTAACTTTAGTTTTTGAAAAATAGATATAATTGTTGTTTGTACACACTCTTCCTTTGGAGAAAGGAGAAGAAAGTCATTACTATATTTTAAGAGGCCCTATTTTAAGTCGTTTGTGTTCATCTTTTTCTAGATCCGTTTCCCAGTGTCTCTAATGGAAGGACTTCTGTCCTTTAATTTTGAGTCAACCACTACTTAGAGTTCTCAGAAGTTATCTTCCCTTTGTTTTTCATTAGCAGGTTTTCATTATTCAATAATTAGCAGGTACAAATTATTATTTTTTAAATATTTTATTTATTTATACATACAAGAGCTGGGGTACAGGCCAGAAGCATGGGGGTGAGAGGATTCACCAAAGAAAGAATAGGGAGCAGAACAGGCAGATCGACTGAAATACACTGCTGAGGGGAGCAGCAGGCAAGGCAGAAGAGGTCTGCTGCTCCATGTGGGTCCTCTCCCTGGCCGGGGATTGAACTCAAGCTACAGTGGCTGCAGAAGCCCACAGTGCAGTGCTTAACCCCTTGCACCACCAGGGAGACCCTGGGTACAAATTAATAATATTAAATATTATTCTCCATTTGCTTACTTAAGGAACCATTTTGTAGGCCTTCCTAACATTCACAGACTTTATATTATTTGCAGCTTAATTCAGGAGACATTCATGATCTGTACAAAGCTCTCATGTGCTCAGTGTGTAGCTCTGTCATCCCACCCTTGCATATGGGCAATGCCTCTGGATGGTCAAGTGACTTGCCAAGGTCATACCCTGGCAGTCCTCGACTTAACTATGGTGCTTTAGGCCTTTTACTCATTGTCTTGTCTCTTGCTCTGTTTGCCTTCTGTTCTGCCCTCATGTTATCCTAGTTGTTCAAAACACTTGCAACAGGTGCTGTGAAGATATCACAGGGGTCCTAACACCATGCTACTATAAAATGCTAATTTTGAAGCACTGAGCCAGAAAGAAATGATGGTTGGGACTGCAAGTAAAGACGCTTGCAACATGATTTTATGTCCAACATGATTAAATATTTTTACCATTTTGCATTGGATTAAAATATTCATCACTGTGAATGTCGTAGAGAACATTAAATTTTTAAACCAGGAATGGCTCCACCCAAAACCACTGGAGCAAGAGCAGTCCTGTAGGTTTAGAGAGTGGATGGCCCACTCAGAGGCAGGTTCCCAGTGCTACTTCCTCAAGGTCCCCATCTCACTCATATCCAGGAGAGATAAGGCCAGTTCCAGATGTGCCTGCTCTCTTGGGGTGAACACCCTCAGCACACAAGGCAGGAAGTACAGCTTCTGCTGCCACTTAACCTGGAAAAACAAACAAACAGAAATGATAGTGGTGGTGGCATTGACCATGTTCCTGGCCATATTGACACACTTTATAAACACCAACCCCATAAAGTAGTTGTCATGTCACTCCTGTTTTACTTCTTAAGGAAACTCAGACCCACAGTGATTGGGTAACTTGCCTGCCCCTCTCTCCCTGAGTATAGTCAGCCTGTCCAAAGCAAGGTTTGGAGGGAGAGCCAAGGAAGGACCATGGCCAGCCATGAGACCAGGATAAAGGGCAGGAAGTAGGAGGAGGTTATTGAGGTAAAAAAAGGGTTCCAAACTGGTTACCAAGGGGTGACCCTCAGAATGAGAGGGCACCCAGAGCCTGCAGGTATGGGATAGAGGTGGTCCAGGCTAGAAGTGATGGTGGGCTGGGACAGTCAAGCAGCCTTCCTGAAGGCTGGGTCTGTATAAAAAGGCAGTTAGTTGATGTCTCACTTAGGCAGAGTTGGGATCATTTACTTAAAGGACAGGGACACAGAAGTCCCATTCTGCTTTTCCAGTGAGCTGTCCCAGGCCCTGCCACTTTGTCAAGACATGGTGGCATCTCCATGGACTGGAGTAAATTAAGGAAGTAAATACTGAAGGACAGGGTGTCTCGGCCTGCTCAGGAGCCCTGCTTGAGTCTGGAAGAACAACAACACAAGATCTTAATGTCAGGGTTACCCTGCACTGGGGTAGAGTGGTTGGTTTTTCATCTGTTTTACTGTCATCTCGAGTCTTTTGAGAGAAGCTCAACTAACTGGGCCTCAGACAGCACCGAAGCCACCCTGACGTTAATAATTGATTTGAAATGTTTTTAATTCATTATTCATAATTTTATTTATTTTTAAAGATTTATTTATTTATGCATATAAGAGCTGGGGGTACAGGCCAGAGTCGCGAGCGGTAAGAGGATTCATTCACCAGACAGTGGGGAGCAGAACAGGCAGACTGACTGAAACACACTGCTGAGGGCAGCAGCGGGTGAGGCAGGAGAGGTCTGCTACGCCACGTGGGTCCCTTCCATCGAACTCGATGCTGCAGTGGCTGCGGTTTGCCTCATAGTGCGTTGCCCAACCCTCTGCACCACCAGGGAGGGCCCCATTATTCGTAATTTTAAATTTAGCTACAACAGATTGATTACTTATGGCTAGTTATCTGAACTTTGTCGAAACGTTCTGTTGAAAGGAAAAGAAATTTGATTCAATAATTCTAGATGTGTTTTTATATCTGTTCAGTTTTCTTAAGAAGTCCTTTCATTTTTGCATTAGTTGCCACTTAGTCTTGATTAATAAAAAATCTCTCTCTACTCTCTCCCTCCCTTCCTCTCTTGCCTCCACATTTCCCTTTCTCTTTCCTCTCCTTTAATCTCCAGGTTAGTGTATAACTTAGATTCTAGCAGACTGGGATCTGACCTGATTTCCTAGCCTTTCATCTCTCAAGTCATATTGATCACTTTTCCTTGAAGTTATTTGTACTTTTTGCTCTTGTTTAAAATTATTACTTGTCTTTAACTTTCAAACCAAATTGTAAACTCCTCAGATGGGACACTGCAATCTTTCATAGAGAATGATGGATGTTAAGGCTGGAGGGAAATTTAGAGATTAGTCATTCCACCTCAGTTACTTTTCCAATGAGGAAACATGCCTAGGAAGAGATGTGTCTTGGATATGAATGCACCTCCATTTGATCAGGGTTGTCCTGAAGTTTATATGAGACAGTTGTTCAAAATGCAGGCCTGTGGCAGGCATTAAGGTGGTAGTCTCCCCTCCGGGCCCCAGGATGGGAAGCTTTCCCTCTAAGGTGGGGGTAAGAGAGGAATCAAGCTGCTTGGAGAGACATAAAGTACATTAAAATTTTCATTTTAAATTTCTGTTTTTTTCATGTGCCCATTTCTAGTTTTTTTCAAAGCAGATTCTAGGAAGTCATGGATATCACTCGCTTTTCGTGTAGATTTTTTTATAATTGCGGTTGCTTCATGCAAAGGATAGTGCTTCACTGGCTGAGTTTATGGGCTTGGGACTGGTATCTAGCCAGTGATTTCCTTTGCAGTTAAGAAATTTGGTTTCACTTTATATATGCTACAAGACACTCAAATTTTAATCTAGGAAAATTATTATTAAAAATAAAATTACTCCTTGTGCTCTTTAATGATTGCCAGGTGTTTAAGTGACTGCAAGAATGCCATTTCATGCACAGCTGGCATGGCCACATTTCCCAGAAGCACCCTGAAGCCTGTAGTTAAGATTTGCACTGCCCTCCCATGGGCGGTATGTGAGACTTGCCTGTGGACAAAACTGAGAACGCCAAGCTGTTTTGTTAAAAAGTTAAGGTTCTTCATCTGAAATATTATGTTCCTGGTATTTTATCAAATCTAAACTGATTTTTGCCTCTCCTAATTTTTGCAATTTGCAATTTGAGAGTTAGGTTTTGTAAATTAAGACATGAAGTGGGTTATATTATGTTTGCTTGTTTTATTTTTGCACTGAAACCATTCAGATACTATATATTGAAATCTCCAGCTGTGATTGCAACTCTTTCTTTCATGTTCTGTCAGTTTTTGCATAAAGTATTTTGGAGCTCTGATACTAGGTCCATAACATTTATATTTTTTGTCTTCTTGGTGAAATAACTCCAACAGTCTGTAATATCCTCCTTTCTCCCTGGTAATATTTATTATGCTGACATCTACTTTGTCACATATTAATATAAACACTCCAACTTTTACAGAATTATTTGCACAATATATCTTTCCAATTTTTTTATTAAACCTGTGTTTTTATATTTAAAGTGGGTTTCTAGTAAATAGTATGAAGTTCAACTTTGATTTTTTTTAAGTCTAGTCAGATAATCTCTGTCTTCTCATTAGAGTGTAGACCATTTACATTTGATGTCCTTATAAATATGGTTGGGTTTAAATCTACCACCTTGTTTAAATTCATCCCTTAATTCCTTATTTTCTCTTGAATTCCTTTTGAATTAAGATATTTTTGTGATTTCATTTTATCTCCAATACTGAGTTATTAACTATACCTGTATTTTTATAGAGGTTGTGCTAGAATTTACAATATCTATCTTTATATTGTCTGACTACCTCAAATAATATCTCAGTTGCAACAATATACTTCCACTTCCTCCTCCTGTCATTGAGTGCCAGACATTTACTTTATAATTTACGAAGTTCCATGATGCATTGGGATTATTTTTGCTTTAAACTCAGTTATCTTTGCAAGTTAAAATGAGAAAAACTATTATAGATATTTATACATTTGCCATTTCTGGTGTTTTTCTTGCTTAAAAATCTTACTGTTACTACAGTAAATCAGTGAATTCTTTTGGCATCTCTTGTTCAAAGTGTCTTGTTTTCATTTTCATATGACCATTTCAGTAGTATAGAATTCTGGGTTCTTTCTTTCAGCACTTTAAAAATGTTTCATTTTCTTTAAGCCTGATATATTTTATAGTATAATTGACAAAGTTGTAAGATATTTTAAATATAAGTTGTGGTGATTTGATACATTTACTCATTTGATAGGTTTCCCCCATCTAGTTAACATGTCCATCACTTCATGTTTTATCGTTTGTTTCTTTTTTAGAGAGAACATTTAAATTCTACTCTCAACAAATTTCAGTTTTACAACTGCAGTCACCATATATTACATTAGCTCCTCAGACTTTTTCATTATATAGCTGACACTTTGTACCCTTTTACCAGCCTGTTCCTACTTCCCTCACCCACCCCCTTACATACACATTCTACCTCCAGCCTCTGGCAACCACTTTTCTACAAACTGTATTTAAGTTTCCCTTTTTTAAAAAAAAAGTCCACATATAAATAACACCATGCAGTATTTGCTTAACTTACTGGTTTATTTCACTTAGCATAATGTCCTCAAGGTTCATCCAAGTTGTCCCAAGTGACAGGATTTCCTTCTTTCCCTTGGCTGAATGACACTTTTGTGTGTCTGTGTGTGTGTGTAGGTGTGACACTCCCCTGTGTGTGTGTGTGTGTGTGTGTGTGTGTGTGTGTGTGTAAATCTCTACCCGTTCATCTATTGATAGATACCTAGTTTCCCAGGTTGTTTCCATATTGTGGCTAATGCTGTGGTGAGTATAGACTGTGTATATATGTATCTTTTTGTATTTGTATTTTTTATATATGTATCTGTGTTTTCATTTCCTGGATATATACCCAGATAAACCCAAGTAAGACTGCTGGATCATATGGTAGTTCCATTTTAAAATTTTTGAGGAGCCTCCATACTACTTTCCAAAGTGACTCACCAAATGAGGTTCCCTCCACAATGTCCCAGGGTTCCCCTTTTCCACATCCTCTCCAACACTTGTTATCTCTTGTGTTTCGTATATGGCCTTTCTAGCAGGGGTGAGGTAACAATTCATGTGGTTTTGATTTGCATTTCCCTGATGGTTTTTGCATCAGGGAAATTTGCATTTCCCTGATTTCCTTTTCGAGTATCTGTTGACCATTTGTATGTCTTTGGAAAAATGTCTATTCGGTTCTTCCATTCATTGTTTTGATGATTCAGATGTGTTAAGATGTGTGCGTTCTTTACATCTTTTGGATGTATCTACTTGATATTGCCTCATAACTTACTAAACCTTCTATTCTTTGTTTTCTTCCCTTCTTTCTGTCTTCTTTCTTTTTTTTTTTTTTAAAGATTTTATTTATTTATGCATACAAGCACTGGGGTATAGGCCAGAGGTGTGGGGGGTGAGAGGATCCACCAGAGACAGTGGGGAGCAGAACAGGCAGATCAACCGAAATACACTGCTGAGGGGAGCAGCGGGCACAGCAGGAGAGGTCTGCTGCACCACATGGGTCCCCTCCCCGGCCAGTGGCAGGGATCAAACTCGTGCTGCAGTGGCCGTGGTCTGCTTCATAGTGCGCTGCTCAACCCACTGCGCCACCAGGGAGGGCCCTCTGTCTTTTTTCTTTGTGTGTTTTGTTTTAGTTTCTGTGATCATGTCTTTAGACATACTTTATTTTTCTTAAGTGTCTAATCTTCTATTGTACCCATTCAGTATATTTTTCATCTCAGCTTTTATTTAAAATCAATTTTTTTTCTTACAATGTTTACATTATTTTCTCAGGTGTATTCCCCACAGAGTTTCCACCACCATTTCACATGTGCACCATCACCATAGTCCCTTGTGCTCTTCCTGCCCTCATACCCCTTTCCCTCCCCCTCCCTGCAGAATATTCATCTCAGCTTATAAATTTTTCATTTCCAGAAGTTCCATTTTAGTTGTTGATTTTTGTTTTTCACATTTTCCTCATCATGTTCATATTTTCTTTTACATCCTTGAGGATATTGATGACATTTATAATAGATTGTTTAAGGTTCTTATCTTCTCACTTCATTGTTATTTTTGGGTCTGTTTCTATTAGTTTTTTTTCTGTCTCTCTCTGGTTGTGTCATATTTTCCTGCTGCTTTACATGCCTGATAAGTTTTGATTGGATGCAGATGTGAATTTCACATTGTTGAATACTGGATTTTTGTTCTGGTATGTAATTAGGTAACTTGGAGATCACTTTGATCCTTTAGGAGCTTGTTTTTAAGCTTTTCTTATGACTGATCTAGGGTCTGTCTTTTGGTCCTGACTTAGCCCCACTGCTAAGGCTGTCCCTGCAGGGCCTCCACCCAGTGCCCAGGATCTGAGCCCTCCACTCAGGCTGGTGCATGTGTGGGCTCTGGGAGCTGTTTGGATTCATTAGGAAAAAATCCAATTATTTTTCTCTCTTGGCCTCAGGTTTTTTCTCAGACATACACAGATCATTATTCAGCCAAAGACTTGAGAATTCAGTATCTGCAGCCTTATCCTCGCTGGTAGTCTGCCTGTAAATTATATAACTACCTTAGCTTCCAGAAACTCCAGTCTCTGTCTTCTCAAGACCAGTGTGCTGTTTCAGGCCTGCTCCCTGCTCTGCAGTCTGGAAACTGCCTCCAGGCAGTAAACTGGGGCCATTTGTTTTCTTCTTGCAGGTTCTAGTCCTGGGCTTCCCCTTGTTCAGTGCCTGAAGCTGTTACTCCATCTTCTTTCTCACTTCTCTGATTGCATATGGTGGGAAGTCAGTTCTCATAGTAGCTAATCCTTCATAGCAAAAACAGAAATGTCCCTTGTAGGAATTATTAGGCATGTAGAAGAGTTAATATCCAAAGGCTTGTTTAGGTGACTGTTACCTAAGCAGTTCTTTCTCAAATGACTAAAAGTAGCTCGTTGCTCATTCATTATTGAATTTTTAAAAAAAAGTAGAATCTCTATTCATGACTGTTGTCACTGTTGTGACCTTTGCATGAACTACCCCCCCAACTAAACCATGTTGCAGGAAGATCATAGTTAAAGAATTTTGTTTTTACAAAATATTTCCCTTCATAATTATCCCTTTTGTTAAGTTAATCTTATGTGAGAGGACAAGGGCAAAGTAGAGGAATAATTTCTTAGAGAAATTTCTGGTTAGAGAGTAAAACATTTAAAAAGTAATTATGCCTTGGTAACAATCATCATCATCATCATCAGTGATAATGTTTGGAATGGGGGAAAAAGGGAAAAAAATAGAAACCACCATTACCTTTTGCCTATTTTTCAATTATATATAGGAGAGTATTTTTTAAATAAATAAATAAGTAAATTGTTTTGGAATAATTTTAGATTTACAGAAAAGTTGCAAAAATTAAAATGTATAAAGAATATCCTTGTCTTTACCCAGAACCAGCTGTTGTTAACACTGTATCCCAACTGTCTTACCAGTGGGACTGTGGGAACCAATAGGACTATTCTGAGTCACAAAGGGTCAGCCACTCTCATGGCCCACTATCCCTAAATATTTTAGTCTGCATTCTCCCAGAACAGAACTGTCCACATAATAACTAAACTCTCTAGTTTAGTTATTAACTTCACACTTTTCTAAAAACTGCACAGTATAGATGTGCCACGATCCACTTAACTAGTTCCCAGTTGATGGAGTTTTGTGTTTGGGGATAACAGGTTGAAGACAGGTGGGTAATCAAAAACAAAACTAGAAAAATCTGAATGTACGTTAGAAGGAAAATTGATCAAATGTGCCACCATCAGACAATGGCTTCTTAAACAATTATAAAAATGAACAAACTGCCACAAGCAGTGTGAATGAATCTGAGAAACAGTCTGTTGAGCATGAATGGGGGAAACTACGTACAGTATGAATCCTTTGTTTTCCCCTTCTGGTGCTGAGAGTTTTATTTTAATTCTTACCAAAAACACTATAGAAATGAACCCAAACTAAACAGATCTGTATATTCTCCTACAAACAAAATTTTACATCGAAAAAATAATCTATGGAAATAGAAGCTAAAAAAAAAAAACTTCAAAAGATTTAAAACGGGTAACATGAAACTGCTTTTCTCCAAATGATACCCTTTTTTTTTTTTAAGCTCAAAAAGAAGCTAAACTAAACTTAGTATTTCTTTGGGGACATTTCTGTATATGATAAAGCCAATTTTAAAAAGAAGCTTCATGATGAGCAAAATCAGCATACTAGTTACCATGGGCAAGGTGAAGGAGCTGGGCAAGAAGCGCCTGGTCCATGCAATTGCGTTGCTGACATCCCCGTTCTTAGTCCAGTGGTGGGCACACAGGTAGTCATCTTACCATCTTGCTTCATGTTTTATAGATATGTAATTTGTATTCTTCTGTTATTTTCGATATTTTAAAGGCAGCTGGAGGGTGTTGCCTAATAGAATTTTTAAAAGGAAGAGTGAGAGATAGTACCTGGTACATGGATTTGTCTGTGTTTGTCTTGTCCTCAACTACTCTTCAGAGTTGGAACCATAGGGGCCTCCCTGGAGCGCAGTGGTTTAAGCAACACACTGTGAGGCAAAGCACAGGCACTGCAGCAGAGTTTGATCCCTGCTGCCCTCTGAGGAGGGGACCCACATGGCGCAGCAGACCTCTCCTGCCTGGCCCGCTGCTCCCCTCAGCAGTGCACTTCCATTGATCTGCCTGTTCTGCTCCCAGCTCTCTGTGGTGAATCCTCTCACCCCCTGTACCTCTGGCCTGTACCCCAGTTCTTGTATGCATAAATAAATAAATCTTTTTTAAAAAAGAGTTGGAACCATATTAATACTTGTGTTTTATTATCCATGAGACCTAATGAAATTCTATGTACACGCCAAGAACTCAGCCTATGTTTATTGATGCAATGATTTAAATAGCTAAAAACAGAATAAATGCAAATATTTTTTTCAGAAGATTTCAAATTGATCTGTAAAGATTTCTTCCACTGAAGTAGGAAACTTCTAGACTATTTCTGGTGTATATATTATATAACAAAAGGCCATTAACAGTGGTATTTAGTTGAATGAAATAAAAAGCATTCTAATATTTTAGTGGTAAATGTGTAACTTCTATACTTCTGGATGTAACTTGTAAGCACTGCATATATTACAAATGCAGTTTATGGGGTGTGTCAGTATCACTCAGGTAAACCAGTGTGTGGGATAATCTTATCAATTAATGTGTACTGTTCACCAATATGCTGAAACCAATAGAGAATTGGTCCAGTCAGATAATGTCCATGTGAGGCTACTTAATGATACCTTTTTTAGGAGAATCACACTTAATATTTGCTAAGTGAAATAGTGATTTCATGTAGGTTATCTGTAATTTAGTTTGATCCTGGGTCAGTACCCCCAGCCCCCAGCACACTCAGCCCAGGTTTCTTTTACCTCCATCCCTAGAAGAGAGTAGGAACTAGGGTTATACTTGCCTAAAGAAAACCAAATAGTGACAAAGGCATATCTAGTGCAAAAAAATCAGATAACCAAACCATTCCTTTGGGCATATCTACTCTTTTGGACACCAGCTTTTAATCTTCCCCAGTTCCAGGTTTGTGGAGTTTGAACACAGCTGTGAAACAGTCGGCAGTGTATTTGGAGAAGAGGCACATCTCACGAAGGAGATGCCTATGGGTTTTTCCCAGTTCTGTGTCCTATTGGCCCTGTTCATAGAGGCATGCTTGTTCAGATGGTGTGTCTTGGCCTGTGCAGGCTGACAGCAGGTTTCTAAAATGGTCTTTTCCTCAGCATCAGGCTCTTTCACATAAAGTCATGGGTTCACCGCAGACTTTCAGAAGACTGAACTTTGAACATTAAAACAAAACATTGTTACTACATGTAGATTTACAACCATTAAGATAAGTCTAGCAGACTAAAAATGCAAGGGAACTGTTTTGTGAATCACCATACATGTGGAATTCATTTGATCCTTCCTCTATAAATAATATACCGCAGTGCTTGTCATGACTTTTGACATTACTCTTATTTCATATTAATTTTGTTGTTGTTATAGAAAGTCTTGTTTTAAGTTTGGATTAACAGGTGCATGTAGCATTAGCTTTTTCTCTGCTGAATCTGCTTCAAAACAACAATAGGAATAAGTAAGGGTGAGGCACTGTACTCTTTTTTTTTTTTTTTTTTTTAATAACTAAGCAGGAAGTTCCCCTCTGACAGGGTATTGTAATCAGGTTTATCACAAGAGCCTGCTGTTGTGTAACAGAAACTCTAGCTTGTCCTTACCTGTCTTAAGATGTTGCTTCATGAAGGAAAATAAACTCACTGGAATATTTGTGAAATTCAATAAAATGCTTTCCCAAGCACTCTATTTCTAATGAATGCTAGAACAATTTATTACAGCTTTGTGGATTTTTGCAAAACATATTAACCTTGTGGCTTATTATCATCATAATTAAACAACTCTGTCGCTCTCTAGCTCTCTGTGGCACAGTGACTGTACTCTCTCCGCACATCTTCAGCTGAAGATCACGGCTGGTGATAGTCTACACTCCCTCGTGCCCATCCCCCCTTTTCAAGAAAAAGAGGAAGATTTGGGATGTCTTCAAATGACTGTTAATTTAATTGACAGGCAGCTTTTCTTCATTGTGTGCTTTGCCTTTGCTCACAAAAGTGCATTCACTATTCCATAGTATGTTGAAACTGTTCAATGGAAACGGCTTTTCGTTAACAAAGGAAGCATTTTCTTTCCTCCTTCGATGTCTTAGTCTTCCCTACTAAGTCTTGGCTTCTTCAGCAGCTATACCTCCAACCAGAAATGACAAAAGGTGCGATTGTTCTAGAAGATGGCGATGAAGATAATGCCAGCGGAGCTTTTGTGTGTGTAGGCTGCTGGGGACTGTTTTTCTTCTGTGTTTTGTTTTGTTTTGTTATTCCAGAAAGTTGAGCACACCTTAAAAACAAACTGAAAAGAGAGAGAGAGTACAAGAGAGCTTTAACGACCCTTAAACCTTTATCCCAGGTGAAATATTTCTTTCCATTAAGGTGTTCTGTTTGTATTTAAGTGGCCACTCTGTCCCAATAATAACAAGCCTGACAAAACTCTCTGAAAACACGGGGAAATGAAATAGCGAACACAGAGACTATTGATGTGGTTTCTTTCCCTCTTCAAGCAGGCCACGGGAGTGTGAGCCTTCCTGCCATGGTTTTGGCTTAAGAGCAAAGCTTGGCAAGGAGGCAGCAGGTAGGCTAATGAAGTTTTCCTATTTCCAACATTTTCCATTTTCCGAATCGGATTCCCAACTCCAGGTAGATAGCCATTAATTGGGAAATAGCCGTCTCCTTTGTCTGCCTCTGGACCTCCTGCTGCTTGGTTTTTGCTTAAGTTTCTAATGTGTGGTACTTATATAGATCATTTACTTCTAGCAAAAAGCTTCCTGTTCAGCTGGTAGAATAAGCTGGAAGTCAAGCCTCTTTCAAGGACAGCATCTCCGTACAGAGAGGCATTCCTTCTGTCACATTGAATGAAAGTGTTGGGCCCGGGCATATTTACCTCTGTTCTTGTTACAGTTTATCCTGCCTGTGACTTTCAGAGAGGACGAATACTACTATCTTTTCAGCTTTGGTTTTCTGTATTTTAATATATTTTAAACCCACAGATCAATTTTTAAACATGTGTATATATATACATGTATATGTTTTTAAACATATATGTAACCTGCTACATATATATGTAGCATACATATATATATTCTATTCTGGTCCTTGACATTGTTTCTAAACCCTCTCAAGAATTAGTCATTTCATCATCCCTCACTAGACTCATCTAGAAGGGACAAAGAGAGAACTGGAAATTCACCCTGAAGTACATCTCCAGTATTTTGAATGTTGATCAACAACATTCTGATCTTCTCTCTGAATGATTAAAGAGAAGAGATGTGATGCTGGTTCAGCCAAACACGCTGAGTGGCACTTTGCCATCAGGGTGATTCATCTTGCCTTGGAGCCATCTTCCGCCCTCTATGCAGCCTGCTCCCTATCTGTGGAAGGGAGAGAAAGACTCCTCCAGAGCTACCAGTCATTTCTTAAGCACCTACAAATGAAGGTTTTGTTGGATCAAGTTTTAATACATGCTGAGTCTTCAAACTTTACTCTAGATTTGCTCACCATCTCTGCTCGCTAGGCCACAGGTAGCTCTTGGGACCTTTGGTGCAGTCTTTGTCAGAATAATAATCTGACAGGCTTAAAGTCTACCCAAGAGAAATTACAGCCAGTATAATGACAGCAGATTCCTGCCCTCCCAGAATCACTGCTGCCACATGCCTCAGCTGTTCCTTCCTCCTTTGCCTCCCCAACATCGCTGCTGCCAAGGGATTTTTTGGGGCTCTTTTGGGCCGTGGTGCAGAACCATCTGAGTGTCTCTTCCAGGCTACAAGGAAAATGGGAAGGGAAGTCACTGCATTTTATTTTATATTTTTTGCTTAAGAATGTCTGCGAGAGCTGTTTATTCTGCAGGTTCTCAGACCCAGTGTTAAAAGATTGATTCAGTCAGTCTGGTGAGGGATCTAGTCTGCATTTTTTTTTTCTTTTTGAAGAGTCATCATATTTATTAAGTGAATCTTAAAGGTCGTCGTTTAGAATAAGTGTGGACTTTTCCTTAGTTGGAACATTATAACATTAACATATTTTGCAATTTAGTAATCTTTGTTATGTTCTATAAATGGTCTGTATCAGTGACTTTTTTAAAAAAATTTTTTAACAAGACTCTGACAGATAATTCTGATAGAAGTGCACTTTGAACAGGACAGAGCCTTTCTTTTGTTATTCATCTTGTTCCACAAAAGATTTAAAGTAGAGTTAGAGGAATTAGCTGATAACCAAAGGGTAGTATAAAAGAAAATACTGTTATACCTGTTAACATGCAAAGGTGTAAACAGGATTCTGGTAGTTCTCTAATTCTACCTAAAGCATCAGGCATCCACACACCATAAGAGACAGTGCAGGGCCTCCCTGGTGGCGCAGTGGGTTAAGCAACGCATTATGAAGCAAACCGCAACCACTGCAGCACGAGTTCGATCCCTGCTGCCGGCTTGGAGGGGACCCACATGGTGCAGCAGACCTCTCCTGCTGTGCCCACTGCTCCCCTCAGCAGTGTACTTCCGTTGATCTGCCTGTTCTGCTCCCTGCTCTGTCTGTGGTGAATCCTCTCACCCCCCCCCATACCTCTGACCTGTACCCCAGTGCTTGTATGCATAAATAAATAAATCTTAAAAAAAAAAAAAAAGAGACAGTGCAGCCATCCCACAGCCCTTCTGAGACCCTCCCCCAGGTGTATTCCAGATGTGAAAGCATTTTCTGAAGAGTCAGCATAAGGCAATTATAACACAGGCATTAAATGTTTATGAGAATTATGGAATAGTTAGCTATGTTTTAAGTTTTGTTTAGATTCCTTTTTTGTGCTTTTTAAAAGTTGTGGTAAAATGTTCAAAATATGCAGAACATAAAATTAACCATTTTTTAAACCAAATTTACCATTTTACCAAATTTGAGTCATTCTGAAGTATGCACTCACTGTGTTGCAGTACAGTCGTGCTGTGCACCCTCACATCCATCCTTCTTCAGACTAATCTTTCCACCTGGAAACTTCATACCCGTTAAACACCGACTCTCCTTGCCCGTGCCCCAGCCCCTGAGATGCATGCACCATTCTGCTTTCCATTTCTGTGAATTTGATTACTATATCCCCACAGGGGAATCACACAATGTGTGTCTGTGCAAATCTGACTTATTTCAGATTGATTGCACATGGTGTTTTTAAGGTTTATCCAAGTTGTAGGATATCAGGATTTAGTTCCCTTTTGAAAGCTGAATAATAACCCTCTGTATGTTTATACCACATTTGGTCACCCATTCTTCTGTGGATAGCAACACTGTCCTCCTCCCTTGGCTCTTGTCACTAAAGTGGCCATGAACACTGGTGTAGAAGTGACTACCTGAGTCTTTTGAGCATATTCCCAGAAAGTTCCTAGATCATAAGGTAATTCTGTGTTTCATTTTTTATATTTTTAAACATTTATTTTTTTCTTATAAAGGTGATACTTTCAGAATAATTAAATGGAATGTGGAAAGTAACAAAATGTATAAAGAAGGAAATAAAAATCTGCCATCCAGTTTTTCATGGATGCCATTAACATTTCATATTGTTTTTATTTAATGTGCATAAACACTTGCAGAACTACGACTGTAGAATATATACAAATTTATATCTGTTTTTTTTTTAAACTCAGTATTGTACTAAGAATATTTTCCTAAGTCATAGGGCAGCCCCTGAAAACACTTTAACAGCTGCTTAACCTGTGTGCCTGTGACGCACAGTTCACATATATGTCCATATGGTAATGGAGTGATGGAGTCATAGAGAGGATTATTTTCCAGTCACTTAAAATGGCATTTTCTAAAGCTACCTTATGACCTTAGAAAATGCTGGCAAAATAAAACATTACGTGAAACTGCAGTAGATGAGCTATATATCACTAATTCAGCTTGTGACACAGTTCTGGGACAGAGGGAGGTTAGCCAAAAGCAAAATATACAAATAGAGAGATTGCAGTTGGGAAGCGATGTATCAGCTTTGCAGTTGAACTGTCATGCTTGCTGCTGCTTTCAAGAGACAAAAGCAGATGTGTGATATCAATGTAACCCATGTTGGGGGTGACAGGCTAAGAGCAGGGCAGTGGGAGTAGAAGGGAGAGGAATAGCAGCAGTCCAAACCCAGCTTGAGGTGGAGTCAACAGTCCTTGGAATCGAGTAGATGTGAAGTGGAGAAAGGTGGTGTCTTGAAGGTTTGCTTTTTGTGACTGTGGATGGAGGGGTACATTTGTGGGTGTGGGAGATGAAGAACTTGGTCTGGAATAGGTAAGTTTGACATGGTGAGAAATATCCTGGCAGAGATGTCAGAGAAGCTGTTGGATTTAAAAGTCCAATAGTCCCTAACAATTATTTTTTTCTAGTTGTGAGCAGTTTTTATAGTCTTTATTACAGTATTTTGTATTTCATAAACTTCTATAATGATCAGGTATTATTTTTATAGTCACTTAGTCATATTTAAATTTTGCTAAAATATATTCATCATGGCATAATATGTACTAGTATAAATATTGGAAACAACCTAAATGAATAACAGTAGAAGACTGATTAAAAAAAAAAAGCAAGTAGAATGACGTTTGAAAGCCTTTTAGTCATCTTTTAAAAAGATATTTGTGTTATTCAAAAATAAAAAGGCTGTTTAAAAATAAAATGAATTTTTTTGTTGTTTTTTTGGATAAATTAAATTTTTTTTTAAAGATTTATTTATTTATGCATACAAACACTGGGGTACAGGCCAGAGGTGTGGGGGGGTGAGAGGATTCACCACAGAGAGCGGGGAGCA